>JAJGOT010001305.1:0-31078 GCA_022457155.1 Cladopsammia gracilis
TCAATGTCCTTATCTGCATCGCCACCTGTTTTGATCTCGTTTAAGTGAAACGTTTCTGGCGAACACTCTAGCGTTAACTTGTACATTCCATATAATGTCTCAGTGTCAAGGGCTCTTGAGGCTTGGTCATCAATCTCTCATTGCTGAGAGATCATCGAAATGCACACCAAGGCCCGTTTCTGCTCGCTGTCGCTCTTCAGGGGACTTGCTGCTTTCTTTTCTTTTATTTTATGGGCGCTTCGTCATCGCTCTTCAGGGGACTTGCTGCTTTCTTTTGCGTTTTCTTTACGGGCGCTTGGAAATCGCTCTCGCTGTCTGTTGTAAGGGCACTTGCTGTTTTCTCCTTTGCCTTCTTTACAGGTTCGTAGTCGCTCTCACTTTCTGTTGGTGTGGCTTTTCGTTTCCTGGACTTCTTCTCTTCCTCGTCTCTCTCAATGTCCTTATCTGCATCGCCACCTGTTTGATCTTCGTTTTAAGTGAAACGTTTCTGGCGAACAGTCTAGCGTTAACTTGTACATTCCATATAATGTCTCAGTGTCAAGGGCTCTTGAGGCTTGTTCATCAGTCTCTCATTGCTGAGAGATCATCGAAATGCACCCCAAGGCCCGTTTGGCGAACCTTTGTAGCACCTTCGAAGCTAGGTCATCAATATCTCGTTGCTGAGAGATCCAGGACATGCACCCCAAGGCCCGTTTGGCGCACCTTTGTAGCATTTCAAGGCCCAAAGCATCCGCTGCTTGGTAAAGAACTTCACTGTGGCGATAATTGGAGCGAAACGTGTTCAAGTTAACGTCTTTGTCCTAGTTGTACGGTACTCTTTGTCTTTGTACCTTTAAGACATCCTTTACTGCTTGGTCACCATTATAAGCATGATATATTATATTATATTATATTATATTACATTACATTACATTACATTACATTACATGACGTTTATATAATATTATATTATATTATATATATTATATTATATTATATTTTATATATTATATTATATTATATTAATTACATTACATTACATTACATTACATACATTACATTACATTTACATTACATTACATTACATTACATTACATTACATTACATTACATTACATTACATTACATTATATTATATATATATATTATTTATATTATATTATATTATATTATATTATATTTATATTATATTATATTATATATATTAGCTTCTGTTGAGGGTGTTTTCGCATGTGTTCGAGGTTTTGAACTAGAAGCATAAGGTTGAGCCGATATTAAAACCGAGTGTATTCGCAGATAAATTAGTCATGCTATATATCCTGTAAATTTGAATTTGTTTGATGTAATTCTCTCAGAGATATTAACGATCAAATTGTAGCCTCCTTTCCATGTTTGAAAAACTTGTAAACAAGGCTAGAAACAAACCGTTGAGCCGATAATAACGTCGATTGTATTGGCAAATAGTATTAAAGACGTTGTATATATCCTGCGAATTTGAGGAAGTGTGATAAAATCCCGTCAGAGATATTAACGTTCAAAATAGCTTCGTTTGCATGTTTAACGCACTTTTGGGTCCGCCATATTGGACAAAATTCAACTGTTAATAACTCCACGTTTTAAAAAGCTGTTTCCTTGACTTTAGCAACACGGTTAGATCAGTTTGGGATCTAACTCGATTGATATAAACACTGCCATAAACACAAGATCTGACGATGTTATTAACGGTTGAAATTTGCAGCTAATTAATTATTCAGTTATTAATTACTCCTAAGCACAATGATGAATTCACGCAAACCTTATACCAAAGTGTTCCTTTCCTGGTGTATCAACTACATACATCTATCATAAACGTATAGATAAACCTTCGTCCTTTGTCTCTAAAAGCCATAAAGTGAATTCTTGAGGGGAGGGTTATGTCTATGCAAAAGCAAACACTTTCGGTTGGGAAAACAGTTTCCTAGAGTAGCACTAGGACCTTATGTCATAGTTCTGATAGTTGGTTTGGTCGTGCATAGTCTTAAAAAGGTCTAAATAGAGTACAAATGCGGAGTACAAAGAGCGTGTACTCACCGCTCCATGGCTTGTCCCTGCTTTGATGACCAGCTTCATGTACGGACACTGATATGTCTTAAAACGTACCCCATCATAACTCCTAAAGTATTACCGCTTTAGACTATAAATTTAGCAGATAGTACAAAATCATAAGGTTAGTAGATTGACAGTGTCGATGTCTCATTGTGACGTCATTATGACATCATTGAATATGGCTAGGAAAAAACATATTTTTTGAAACCTAAATGCTCAATGGAGAAAGATATGGACTTGTACTTTGATGTGCTACATTTCCAGATTATTACGATGTTCTGTACCAAGTTTCAGATGATTTTGATAAATTATCCATTTTTTATAATTGTTTTCTTTGAGAAAAATTCTAAAATGGCGGTCCTGATTCTTGGATGGCATCATTTTTTGAAACCTAAATTCTAAATGGAGACATGCGATTTCTATGAAAAGTGCACAAAACGCACGTTTGGGGCCGTGCGGAGCACGTTTTGGCAAAATCTCACTTTTGAACACACGGGATCTCAAAATCGTGGCACTGGCCTCAAATCATCGACGTCAAACGGGGAATGTCTTCCTCTTCTATGCCGCCCTTCCTGATTTGTATATGACGTTGAAGGTTGTAGCCGTAAAAGAAGCAGCCTGTTATCCTACACATCCTCTCCTTATGATGGCTTCTTTTCTTCTGCTCGCTGTCGCTCTTCAGGGGACTTGCTGCTTTCTTTTGCGTTTTCTTTACGGGCGCTTGGAAATCGCTCTCGCTGTCTGTTGTAAGGGCACTTGCTGTTTTCTCCTTTGCCTTCTTTACAGGTTCGTAGTCGCTCTCACTTTCTGTTGGTGTGGCTTTTTTTTCCTGGACTTCTTCTCTTCCTCGTCTCTCTCAATGTCCTTATCTGCATCGCCACCTGTTTGATCTTCGTTTAAGTGAAACGTTTCTGGCGAACAGTCTAGCGTTAACTTGTACATTCCATATAATGTCTCAGTGTCAAGGGCTCTTGAGGCTTGGTCATCAATCTCTCATTGCTGAGAGATCATCGAAATGCACCCCAAGGCCCGTTTCTGCTCGCTGTCGCTCTTCAGGGGACTTGCTGCTTTCTTTTTCGTTTTCTTTATGGGCGCTTCGTCATCGCTCTTCAGGCGACTTGCTGCTTTCTTTTGCGTTTTCTTTACGGGCGCTTGGAAATCGCTCTCGCTATATGTTGTAAGGGCACTTGCTGTTTTCTCCTTTGCCTTCTTTACAGGTTCGTAGTCGCTCGCACTTTCTGTTGGTGTGGCTTTTCGTTTCCTGGACTTCTTCTCTTCCTCGTCTCTCTCAATGTCCTTATCTGCATCGCCACCTGTTGATCTTCGTTTAATGAAACGTTTCTGGCGAACAGTCTAGCGTTAACTTGTACATTCCATATAATGTCTCAGTGTCAAGGGCTCTTGAGGCTTGGTTATGTCTCTCTTTGCTGAAGATCATCGAAATGCACCCCAAGGCCCGTTTGGCGAACCTTTGTAGCACCTTCGAGGCTAGGTCATCAATATCTCGTTGCTGAGAGATCCAGGACATGCACCCCAAGGCCCGTTTGGCGCACCTTTGTAGCATTTCAAGGCCCAAAGCATCCGCTGCTTGGTAAAGAACTGCACTGTGGCGATAATTGGAGCGAAACGTGTTCAAGTTAACGTCTTTTTCCTAGTCTTTGTCTTTGTCTTTGTCTTTGTCTTTGCCTTTGTCTTTGTACCTTTAAGACATCCTTTACTGCTTGGTCACCATTATAAGCATGATATATTATATTATATTATATTATATTATATTACATTACATTACATTACATTACATTACATTACATTACATTACATTACATTACATTACATTACATTACATTACATTACATTATATTATATTATATTATATTATATTATATTATATTATATTATATTATATTATATTAGCTTCTGCGAGAAAAGTTTAATGAAAAACTGACTTTATCTGAAAATACTATTTTATACTGTTGGCACAAAGAATCAAACAATTGGAAAGTTCATAACTACTGTTTGATTGTCGCCAAATATGTTTTTGCAACAAGCGTCCGCGGCGGCATCCTAGACTTCGACAGTTTTCTTTTGCGCCTGGATAACAAAATTGATATTCTACGCACCATAGCTTTTAAATCTAACCGATTAGAGCAATTAAAAAAAACATGGGCTAAGTGAATGCTAGTGCAACTCCCTTAAGTCATTGTCGTCAGTGACTTTTTACGTTTTTGAGTGATTTTCTGCATATAACCGATCCATAGGATTTCGTGACTCCATATTTGGGGTTACCATGGAAAGTGTTGCTGTTCTAAACAACTGAAGGCTCGAGTTTTCTAGAAACGTCATTATGACGTAGTGTTTTTGCTTCGTTGAGCTATAATAGCGGCTCAAATATGGTTTGTATGCGATTTTTGGTAAGTTTACAGCAATTTTTTTATCTTTAGTAGCTGCCTGATGAGCATCATTAAGCGTGAAAGTAGCTAAGAGTCCACTTTCTCAAAGAAGCGAGTAAGGTGATGTACTTCGTTTGCGAATTTGGCTTGTTGTTCGTAGAACTGAAAAAATGGCCGCTCCGAAACGAAGTAGCCTTGGGACTCCACTACTGATGAATTTCATGACCTACCACGGCATATTTTGGGATTTGCGACCACTGAAGAACACAACAAGCGCCAAATTTCGGTGGTAGGTCGGAGTGGCTGTGGACTTAGTATAAATATGAATATGTGGGGAAAGGAACGACCCCTGTCAAAAATTATCGCTATTTCCCATTATGCAGTGCGGTCGTGATGTTGAAAATCGAGGCAAAGCAAGGATGCACTAGAACGAGAGGCTGTAGCTTTACCCGGACAACGAATAAGAGCATAAAAAATCATTTCTAAGGTAGGACTAGGCCTGACTTTTGCTGTGAATGTTAACTTTTGGGTTTGCAACGATGATTTAGAAAAAACTGGAGGCAAAAAGGTAATTTTTGTTCTTCTTCTATGACGTTTAAAACGGTCATTTTTGTTCTTCTCCAAATTCAAACGCTGATATTCTGCGAAAATCGCCGACTTTTTTATGTTTATTGGGTGTCTCAATTTGAAAGAGTTTCTAGTCAATACTCACAACTGAAAATGTTCGCGCGATTGAGAAAGCTGCAATTTTATAAAGCAGTTGAGTCTTATTGGTCTTCTAAGACCAATTATGGCCGGGACTGACGTCAATGAGTTAACATATATTCTTTTAAGCTATATTGTACTTTTTTTCAATTAATATATTATTTTTTCTCTTTTTGCATATGTATCGTAATTATTATTCTCTTTTGCTTTCTTTTTTCATTGTATTGCAAAACATTGTATTTACTATTTGTAATAAAAAAATCAGTATGCATTTACGAAGAGTATTCACGAAGTGCCGCGGCTAAAACAGAAAATGCCCGAATATTGACGAAGAGGCTCCGTAATCTTTCTCCTAGGAGCCAACAAATGTCTCATAATTTATGATAAACAAACAATTTATTTTTCGATCAGACAAACATTAGCTAAGCAAATGCAACGAACTAAAGCAGCTCAAAATAGACTGAGCCGTTATAACGCACGCATTGTGATTTCAGATAAATGTCAGGATTCACTCTGCCTCTCCTGCAAACAAGGCAACTTTGATTTCAAGTTAAACTGTAATCCACCTCAATCCTTGCAATCCTGCGCTTTATCTCTAAACTACTACTTTTGTTTTGTACTATAGGATCTTTTTATCCAACTAAGTTGTATATTTTATGCCATTTGGCGATATAACGTGGAAATAAGTTAAGTGACATTTTGCCATTTCGGCGGGACGGTATCATTACGATGCATTTACGAAGAGTATTCACGAAGTGCGACGGCTAAAACCGAAAATACCCGAAATATTGACGAAGAGGCTCACTAATTTTCCTCCTACGAACCAACAAATGTCTCATAAATTATGACGAACAAACAATTTATTTTTCCATCTTACAAACATTAACTAAGCAAATGTAACGAAGTAAAGCGGCTCAAAATAGACTGAGCCGTTCTAACGCACGCATTTGATTTCAGATAAATTTCCCCATTAACACTGCCTATCCAGCAAACAAAGGCAACTTTCATATCAAGCAAAACTGGAATCCCTGCTCCGATTGGGATCATCACCTTATCGTGGTGGAGCAGTTTGTGTGTCTCAATGACCCCTAGAGCTATGTCGGCGGGAGGCTTGAACTCCTGGTAGGGCCACCCATGCCGAACAGGTCAAAGGGTAGAGACCAGACAAAGAGTGATCCTCTGGCCCTCCAGGTTGGGGGTTGGGCGCAGGGCTAACGACCCTGCCCCGTAAAAAAACTAAATGTTACAGAAACCGGAAGCGTTTACAATGTTACAATGCAACCTGGAGGTACTGCTACTGGGACAACAATGACGCTCTTGGGTCAAAGCCGACGGGAAGCCCAAAGGCCGATAGGCCCCATAGTAGCCCCCAAGAAACAGACAACCATTGGTTGCTGGAATGTAAGGACTATGGCAGAAACAACACGGACGGCGCAAGTGGCCAAAGAAATGGCGAATTACGGAATCGAAATATTGGGTTTAAGCGAGACGAGATGGAATGGGATGGGTTCAGTAACTCTGCAGGGTGGTGAAAAAGTGGTATATGCAGGAGATGACGAAGTTAGACAGGGAGGAGTGGCAATCATGATGAGTGCAAGGAACAAGAGAGCTCTAATGGAATGGACGCCGATAAGCAAGAGAATTATCAAGGCACGATTCTACTCAAAATATAAAAAGCTGACAGTGATACAAACGTATGCACCAACGAATGAAGCGGCGGACGAGGAAAAGGATGTATTTTACAATCAACTTCAAGATTCTATCTCAAGCTGCAGTAGACATGACATAATTGTGGTGATGGGGGATCTAAACGCAAAGGTTGGAAGCAACAACACTAACAGGGAGGAGGTAATGGGGAGTTTTGGTGTCGGAGTCATGAATGACAACGGGGAAAGACTATGTGACTTTTGTAGTGTAAATGGGCTAGTTGTAACTGGAACAATATTCCCTCACAAAGAGATCCATAAGCTGACCTGGAGGTCACCAGACGGAAAGACAGTAAATCAGATTGACCACATTATGGTGAATGGACGCATGAGAACATCTGTCTTGGACACAAGAGTGATGAGGGGTGCAGATGTGTACTCGGACCATTACCTTCTGAGAACCAGAATAAGGTTGAAGTTAGCCCGAGTTGAGAAGAGGAAGATGGTAAGGGTAAGGTTTGACGTACGCAAGCTGCAAAGCGAAGAGATCAGGAGGAGGTAAAACATTGAGGTAAAAAATAGGTTTGAAGCCCTAGGAGACATAGAAGATCCGGAGGAAGAACATGAAAAGATCTTGGAGATGTATAGAGATGCTGCAGAGAAAGTTATCGGGAGTACAAAAAAGCAGAGTAAGACATGGATAGGAGACAAAACATGGCAAAAAGTCAAGAGAGGAAAGTAGTAAAACTCAAAATGGAAGGTGCTAGATCGGAACGATTAAAACAGAGATGGAGGAAGGAGTATAGTGCGAAAGACAAGGAAGTGAAACAGAGTGCTAGAGAAGATAAGAGGAATTGGTTAGAAGAGAGGGCTGCAGCAGCAGAAAAGGCTGCCGAGAATGGTAGAAGTAGGGAGCTATACAGCATAACCAAAACAATTGTTGGGGAACGGAAAAGGCAAGAAGTAGGTGTGAAAAACAAACAAGGGGAACTTAAGACAGAACCGCAAGAAAAACTGCAGAGATGGGTCGAGCACTTTTGTGAGATATTAAATAGGGATGATCCAAGAAATCCGGTGCAAGAATATAGTAGAGAATAAACGGACGAGATTGAGGAAATTGACCTAGGAAGATGGAGAGTCCAAGAAGTTAAGAACGCACTGAAGAACACAAAGACAGGCAAAGCAGCAGGAGTAGATGGAGTGGGTCCAGACCTACTAAGAGCTGACTTGGAAGGTACGGCAAGTAGACCAACTAGATGTTATAACAGGCTTTGGGAAACTGAGAGGTGGCCGAAAGTATGGAAGAAGGGACTTATTGTTAAGATATTTAAGAAAGGTGATATACGCGATTGTAACAATTGGAGAGGAGTGACCCTACTACCCGTCATTAGTAAGATATTCTGTAGGATGATGTTGGAGAGGATTAAGATAGGTGTGGACAAGAAGCTTCGAAAGGAACAGGCTGGGTTTAGAGCGCAGAGAAGCACAACTGAACAGATCTTTATATTAAGGAACATGAATGGAGCAGGCAAATGAATGGAGGGCGGGTTTGTACATTCACTTTGTGGACTTTGAAAAAGCCTTCGATTCGGTACACAGAGAAAGCTTATGGAACATCATGAAGAGTTATGGGATACCAAGCAAAATGGTGAGAGCGATTGCAGACATATATGAGGACTTCGAGTGCACAGTTATTGATGGAAGTGAAACATCAGATTGGTTTAAGATCAAGTCCGGAGTAAAACAGGGATGTGTGATGTCGGGGTTTTTGTTCCTATTGGCTCTGGATTGGATCATGAGAAAGACAACAGCAGACAAGAGAAGAGGGATACGGTGGAATTTCACCACAGTATTGGAGGACCTGGATTTCGCAGACGATATCGCCTTGCTGTCATCCAGGTTTAATGACTTGAACGAGAAGACTAGGAGACTGACAGACGAAGCAGCTAGAGTAGGCCTTAAGCTAAATGCAAGAAAGTGCAAAACACTGAGGACTGAATATGCTATCAACAAGGAGAGTATAGCGGTGAATGGTGAGGAGGTTGAAGATGTTGAGGAGTTTTCATATTTGGGAGCTACCGTGGACAAAGAGGGTGGGGGCAGTAAAGATATCAGGAACAGACTACAGAAGGCTCGTGGTGCATTTAAGAGGCTAGGGAAGGTATGGAAAGCCAGAGGAATAGGAAGAAAAACCAAGATACGCCTATTCAAGACCTTAGTTCGACCGGTTCTGCTATATGGCTGTGAAACCTGGAAGATCACAAAAGCCGACGAACGAAGGCTCAACAGTTTCCAATGTCAATGTCTGAGAAGGATTCTGAGGATCAGATGGCAACAAAGAATATCTAACAACAGGGTAGTGGAGATGGCAGACATCAACAACATCAGCTGTGAGATACGACGGAGAAGGTGGAATTGGCTAGGACATGTACTAAGGAAAGAAGACGAGAATGATTGTTTTACAGCATTGGGGTGGGCACCCGAGGGACGGAGAGCAAGGAGGAGACAGAAGACAACATGGAAAAGGACGGTTGAAAAAGAGAGGGAGAGAGCGGGATGGACAAGCTGGAATGTGGTGAAAGCAGCGGCCCGAAACAGAGAGCATTGGTCAGAAAGCGTGACGGCCTTATGCGACTACTGGCCCGATGAGACAAGATGATGATGATGATGATGATGATGATGATGAAAACTGGAATCCGCTTCAATCCTTGCAATCCTGCGCTTTATCTCTAAACTACTACTTTTGTTTTATACTATAGGATCTTTTTATCCAACTAAGTTGTATATTTTGTGCCATTTGGCGATATAACGTGGAAATAAGTTAAGCGACATTTTGCCATTTCGGCGGGACGGTATCATTACTATGCATTTACGAAGAGTATTCACGAAGTGCCGGGGCTAAAACCGAAAATGCCCGAATATTGACGAAGAGGCTCCGTAATTTTTCTCCTAGGAGCCAACAAATATCTTATAGGTTATGAGAAACAAACAATTTAGTTTTCTATGTTGCAAACGTTCACTAAACAAATGATACGAAGTAAAGCAGCTCAAAATAGACTGAGCCTTTATAACGCACGCATTTTGGTTTCAGATAAATGTCACGATTGACACTGCCTCTCCGGCAAACAAAGGCAACTTTGATTTCACCTAAACTGTAATCCACTTCAATCCTTGTAATCCTGAGCTTTATCTTCAAACTACTACTTTTGTTTTGTACTATAGGATCATTTTATCCAACGAAGTTGTGTATTTTAAAGTCTCACTTTTCCGCACACCAGATCTCAAAATCGTCATATTGGCCTCAAATCATCGCCAAAAAGCGAAAACAGTGCCATTTCTATGAAAAGTGCACAAAACGCACGTTTGGGGCCGTGCTGAGCATATATTGGCAAAGTCTCACTTTTGACCTAATCAGATCTCGAAATCGTCGTAATGGCCTCAAATCATCACCAAGCGAAAACAGTGGCATTTCCATGAAAAGTGCACAACTCCCACGTTTGTTGCCATGCGGAGAAAATTTTGGCTAAATCTCTCTTTTGAGCACACCAGATCTCAAAATTGTCGTACTACTCTCAAATCTACGCCAAATCGAGAAAACAGCGCGATTTCTATGAAAAGTGCACAAAACGCTCGTTTGGGGCCTTGCGGAGCAACTTTTGTCGAAATCTCACTTTTCCGCACACCAGATCTCAAAATCTTCGTACTGGCCTCAAATCATCGCCAAATCTGGAAAACAATGCGATTTCTATGAAAAGTGCACAAAACGCACGTTTGGGGCCGTACGATGTTTGGAAGTACCTGTTTCTTTCTGCAATCCCATAAATACAATTTACCAATTAATATCAGATAATTTAACAAGGGACATTTTGACATCGTTATTCCAATTATAACCTCTCGTAAACGCAACCCGTGAAATCCCTTTGTTATTGTTAAATAATACTGTTCAACATTTTTCCACAACATATGTGAGTGTCGACAGTAAAAGAGAAAGTGATATAATCTTTCATGTTCAGTCTTGCAGAAAGTACATTTGTCATGCTGGAGATATCCAATTTTAAAAAGTTTTGCATTGATGTAAAGTATATAAGTATAAACCCACTGAAGTTCTTAAATACTTCTAGTTCTTCAAATAGCGTTTTTGCAGAATTTTTATCAGCCAGGGTTGCTGTGGTATCGTCTGCGTATTGCAATAGCTTGGCTTCATAATTTCCTATTTTAATTTCTTTGATATCAACATTTTGACGAATGGAGATTGCCAAGCTTTCAACAGCTAAGATAAAGCGGTAGGGGGACAAGGGATCACCCTGCCTCACACCACTTTCCAAAGTAAAATAGTCTGATGCCTTCCCATTATTTATTACACAGCTTTGAATGTTTGTATAAAACATTTTGAGCCAATTTATAAAATTTTTGGACAAAACTAAAGGCCTCAAGGCAACTGACAAGATAATGCCATTCTAAAGTGTCGAAAGCTTTTTTAAAGTCAATGGAAATCAAGATACCTGGAATATTGCTACTGTCTGTAAATTCCATTATATCGAAAATTGATCGAATAGTCTCACCAAAATAGCAATCTTCAACATAACCTGTTTGATTATGATGTATGATATTCGGTAAAACTTTCTTTAATCTTAAAGCAATCACTTTTGAAATTATTGATTGGACTCCAATTTTCAATGAGAGTTCGATCTTTATGTTGCTTTTCTATAAGAGTAATAATTGCTTTTCTTTGAGAGCTAGACATTTCGCCGTGGTTGAAACACTCCCTCACACATTCCATTAATGGATCACAAATTAATTCCCAGCAACTTTTGTAAAATTCTATTAGTATTCCATCATTACCAGGAGATTTGTTACTCTCAAAACTGTTAAGAATGGCTGTAATTTCTTCAACAAATATTTCTCTTTCACAAGATTGTTTTTGTTCTTCTGATAATCTTGGTATATTCAAATTATTTAAAAATTTGTTTCCATTTTCTTTATCCTCATCTGTTACGTTTGATTGATACAAGCTATGGTAAAAACGTTTTTTATTCGTTCAGTATCCCAAAAAGATCAGATGTAATGGCACCACTTATTAATAGTATTCTTATATGTTTTTTGACGTATTGCGCTTCTATAAATTTAGAAAGTATTTTGTACTTCTCTCGCCATGCTCGTGCCATCGTGCCCTTGCGCGAATAATTACATCCCTTGTTTTTTCCTCATAATAACTTTCTAGTTTCTTTTGCTTCATTTAGAGTTGTTAGGTTAGAGTCGGAAGGGTCCTGTTCGAATTTTTTAGTTGCTTCCTCCTGTACTTGTTGCAAGTTTTTTTCCATTGCAGATCGTTTTTTGGCTTTCTTTTTGGAGAACAAAATAGCATGGTTCCTTAATGTTATACTTAATCCAATCCCAGATGCACCTTTTGTCTGATAAATTCTCGCTTCCTGTTGTTTTCCAAAGTGGAATATTTTGTTTTAATTCTTCGAAATAATTCGGATCTTCAAGAAGGGAGACGTTCATTTTCCAGAAGGCGGGCCCCTTTAAGTTTTGATTGGAGTCGGTTAAATTCAACTCAATTGCTGCATGATCAGTTTTTATAGCTGGAATGATATCGGTTGTATTTACAAAATCCTGTAAGTTGTTTGATATCCGCCAGTAATCTAAACGACAGAAAATTGATGGAGATTTTTGGCTACAAGTTTAACTTCTAGATTGTGGATTTTTAATTCTCCAAACGTCGACAAGGTCCAATTCATTTTGTAAACATTCAATATTGTCTATAACCATTTTTCTAGGTACCATAACGCCACTTTTCTTATCCAGCTTAGAGTCAATGATTATATTTTCTTCACAATCTAAGTCTTCAAAAAACGAAAACAGTGCATTTCTATGAAAACTGCACAAAACGTCCGTTTCGGGACGTGCGGAGCAAGTTTTGGCAAAATCTCACTTTTGAGATAACCAGATCTCAAAATAGTCGTACTGACCTCAAATCATCGCCAAAAAACGAAAACAGTGTATTTCTATGAAACATTCACAAAACGTACGTTTCGCACCGTGCGGAGCAAGTTTTGGCAAAATTGTGGTAATAACCTCAAATCATCGCCAGAGAGCGAAAACAGTGCATTTCTATGAAAAATGCACAAAACGTACGTTTCGCGATGTGCAGAGGAAGTTTTAATAAAATCTCACTTTTGAGATCACCAGATCTCAAAATCGTGGCAATAACCTCAAATCATCCCCAACAAGCGAAAACAGTGCATTTCTATGAAAAATGCACAAAACGTACGTTTCGGGCCGTGCGGAGCAAGTTTTAGCAAAATCTCACTTTTGAGATCACCAGATCTCAAAA
The DNA here is from genome assembly GCA_022457155.1 of Cladopsammia gracilis. Taxonomy (NCBI): domain Eukaryota; kingdom Metazoa; phylum Cnidaria; class Anthozoa; order Scleractinia; family Dendrophylliidae; genus Cladopsammia; species Cladopsammia gracilis. The sequence continues at coordinate 13,139 of JAJGOT010001305.1, forward strand.
TCGTGGTAATAACCTCAAATCATCGCCAAAAAGCGAAAACAGTGAAATTCTATGAAAAATGCACAAAACGTACTTTTTGGGCCGTGCGGAGCAAGTTTTGGCCAAATCTCACTTTTGAGATCACCAGATCTCAATATCATCGTACTGTCCTCAAATCATCGCCAAAAAGCGAAAACAGTGCACTTCTATGAAAAATGCACAAAACGTACGTTTCGGGCCGTGTTGAGTAAGTTTTGGCAAAATCTCACTTTTGAGATCACCAGATCTCAAAATCGTCGTAATGACCTCAAATCATTGCCAAAAAGCGAAAACAGTGCATTTCTACGATAATGCACAAAACGTACGTTTCGGGCCATGCGGAGCAAGTTTTAACAAAATCTCACTTTTGAGATCACCAGATCTTAAAATCGTGGTAATGACCTCAAATCATCGCCAAAAAGCGAAAACAGTGCAATTCCATGAAAAATGCACAAAACGTACTTTTTGGGCCGTGCGGAGCAAGTTTTGGCAAAATCTCACTTTTGAGATCACCAGATCTCAATATCATCGTACTGTCCTCAAATCATCGCCAAAAAGCGAAAACAGTGCACTTCTATGAAAAACGCACAAAACGTACGTTTCGGGCCGTGCTGAGTAAGTTTTTGGCAAAATCTCACTTTTGAGATCACCAGATCTCAAAATCGTCGTAATGACCTCAAATCATCGCCAAAAAGCGAAAACAGTGCATTTCTACGAAAATGCACAAAACGTACGTTTCGGACCGTGCGGAGCAAGTTTTGGCAAAATCTGACTTTTGAGACCACCAGATCTCAAAATCGTCGTAATTACCTCAAATCATCGCCAAAAAGCGAAAACAGTGAATTTTACGAAAAATGCACAAAACGTACGTTTCGGGCCGTGCGGAGCAAGTTTTAGCAAAATCTCACTTTTGAGATCACCAGATCTCAAATCGTCGTAATGACCTCAAATCATCGCCAAAAAGCGAAAACAGTGCATTTCTACGAAAAATGCACAAAACGTACGTTTCGGGCCTTGCGGAGCAAGTTTTAGCAAAATCTCACTTTTGAGATCACCAGATCTCAATATCATCGTACTGTCCTCAAATCATCGCCAAAAAGCGAAAACAGTGCACTTCTATGAAAAATGCACAAAACGTACGTTTCGGGCCGTGCTGAGTAAGTTTTGGCAAAATCTCACTTTTGAGATCACCAGATCTCAAAATCGTCGTAATGACCTCAAATCATCGCCAACAAGCGAAAACAGTGCATTTCTATGAAAAATGCACAAAACGTACGTTTCGGACCGTGCGGAGCAAGTTTTGGCAAAATCTCACTTTTGAGACCACCAGATCTCAAAATCGTCGTAATGACCTCAAATCATCGCCGAAAAGCGAAAACAGTGCATTTCTACGAAAAATGCACAAAACTGTACGTTCGGGCCGTGCGGAGCAAGTTTTAGCAAAATCTCACTTTTGAGATCACCAGATCTCAAATCGTCGTAATGACCTCAAATCATCGCCAAAAAGCGAAAACAGTGCATTTCTACGAAAAATGCACAAAACGTACGTTTCGGGCCGTGCGGAGCAAGTTTTAGCAAAATCTCACTTTTGAGATCACCAGATCTCAAAATCGTGGTAATGACCTCAAATCATCGCCAAAAAGCGAAAACAGTGCATTTCTATGAAAAATGCACAAAACGTACGTTTCGGGCCGTGCTGAGTAAGTTTTGGCAAAATCTCACTTTTGAGATCACCAGATCTCAAAATCGTCGTAATGACCTCAAATCATCGCCAAAAAGCGAAAACAGTGCATTTCTACGAAAAATGCACAAAAGGTACGTTTCGGGCCGTGCGGAGCAAGTTTTAACAAAATCTCACTTTTGAGATCACCAGATCTCAAAATCGTGGTAATGACCTCAAATCATCGCCAAAAAGCGAAAACAGTGCAATTCCATGAAAAATGCACAAAACGTACTTTTTGGGCCGTGCGGAGCAAGTTTTGGCAAAATCTCACTTTTGAGATCACCAGATCTCAATATCATCGTACTGTCCTCAAATCATCGCCAAAAAGCGAAAACAGTGCACTTCTATGAAAAATGCACAAAACGTACGTTTCGGGCCGTGCTGAGTAAGTTTTGGCAAAATCTCACTTTTGAGATCACCAGATCTCAAAATCGTCGTAATGACCTCAAATCATCGCCAAAAAGCGAAAACAGTGCATTTCTACGAAAAATGCACAAAACGTACGTTTCGGACCGTGCGGAGCAAGTTTTGGCAAAATCTGACTTTTGAGACCACCAGATCTCAAAATCGTCGTAATGACCTCAAATCATCGCCAAAAAGCGAAAACAGTGCATTTCTACGAAAAATGCACAAAACGTACGTTTCGGGCCGTGCTGAGTAAGTTTTGGCAAAATCTCACTTTTGAGATCACCAGATCTCAAAATCGTCGTAATGACCTCAAATCATCGCCAAAAAGCGAAAACAGTGCATTTCTATGAAAAATGAACAAAATGTACGTTTCGGGCCGTGCGGAGCAAGTTTTAGCAAAATCTCACTTTTGAGATCACCAGATCTCAAATCGTCGTAATGACCTCAAATCATCGCCAAAAAGCGAAAACAGTGCATTTCTACGAAAAATGCACAAAATGTACGTTTCGGGCCGTGCGGAGCAAGTTTTAGCAAAATCTCACTTTTGAGATCACCAGATCTCAAATCGTCGTAATGACCACAAATCATCGCCAAAAAGCGAAAACAGTGCATTTCTACGAAAAATGCACAAAACGTACGTTTCGGGCCGTGCGGAGCAAGTTTTAGCAAAATCTCACTTTTGAGATCACCAGATCTCAAAATCGTGGTAATGACCTCAAATCATCGCCAAAAAGCGAAAACAGTGCATTTCTACGAAAAATGCACAAAACGTACGTTTCGGGCCGTGCTGAGTAAGTTTTGGCAAAATCTCACTTTTGAGATCACCAGATCTCAAAATCGTCGTAATGACCTCAAATCATCGCCAAAAAGCGAAAACAGTGCATTTCTACGAAAAATGCACAAAACGTACGTTTCGGGCCGTGCGGAGCAAGTTTTAACAAAATCTCACTTTTGAGATCACCAGATCTCAAAATCGTGGTAATGACCTCAAATCATCGCCAAAAAGCGAAAACAGTGCAATTCCATGAAAAATGCACAAAACGTACTTTTTGGGCCGTGCGGAGCAAGTTTTGGCAAAATCTCACTTTTGAGATCACCAGATCTCAATATCATCGTACTGTCCTCAAATCATCGCCAAAAAGCGAAAACAGTGCACTTCTATGAAAAATGCACAAAACGTACGTTTCGGGCCGTGCTGAGTAAGTTTTGGCAAAATCTCACTTTTGAGATCACCAGATCTCAAAATCGTCGTAATGACCTCAAATCATCGCCAAAAAGCGAAAACAGTGCATTTCTACGAAAAATGCACAAAACGTACGTTTCGGACCGTGCGGAGCAAGTTTTGGCAAAATCTGACTTTTGAGACCACCAGATCTCAAAATCGTCGTAATGACCTCAAATCATCGCCAAAAAGCGAAAACAGTGCATTTCTACGAAAAATGCACAAAACGTACGTTTCGGGCCGTGCTGAGTAAGTTTTGGCAAAATCTCACTTTTGAGATCACCAGATCTCAAAATCGTCGTAATGACCTCAAATCATCGCCAAAAAGCGAAAACAGTGCATTTCTATGAAAAATGAACAAAACGTACGTTTCGGACCGTGCGGTGCAAGTTTTGGCAAAATCTGACTTTTGAGACCACCAGATCTCAAAATCGTCGTAATGACCTCAAATCATCGCCAAAAAGCGAAAACAGTGCATTTCTACGAAAAATGCACAAAATGTACGTTTCGGGCCGTGCGGAGCAAGTTTTAGCAAAATCTCACTTTTGAGATCACCAGATCTCAAATCGTCGTAATGACCTCAAATCATCGCCAAAAAGCGAAAACAGTGCATTTCTACGAAAAATGCACAAAACGTACGTTTCGGGCCGTGCGGAGCAAGTTTTAGCAAAATCTCACTTTTGAGATCACCAGATCTCAAAATCGTGGTAATGACCTCAAATCATCGCCAAAAAGCGAAAACAGTGCAATTCCATGAAAAATGCACAAAACGTACTTTTTGGGCCGTGCGGAGCAAGTTTTGGCAAAATCTCACTTTTGAGATCACCAGATCTCAATATAACCGTACTGTCCTCAAATCATCGCCAAAAAGTGAAAACAGTGCACTTCTATGAAAAATGCACAAAACGTACGTTTCGGGCCGTGCGGAGTAAGTTTTGGCAAAAATCTCACTTTTGAGATCACCAGATCTCAATATAACCGTACTGTCCTCAAATCATCGCCAAAAAGCGAAAACAGTGCACTTCTATGAAAAATGCACAAAACGAACTTTTCGGACCGTGCGGTGCAAGTTTTGGGAAAATCTCACTTTTGAGATCACCAGATCTCAATATCATCGTACTGTCCTCAAATCATCGCCAAAAAGCGAAAACAGTGCATTTCTATGAAAAATTCACAAAACGTACGTTTTGGACCGTGCGGAGTAAGTTTTGGCAAAATCTCACTTTTGAGATCACCAGATCTCAAAATCGTGGTAATGACCTCAAATGATCGCCAAAAAGCGAAAACAGTGCATTTCTATGAAAAATGCACAAAACGTACTTCTTTGGCCGTGCGGAGCACGTTTTGGCAAAATCTCACTTTTGAGATCACCAGATCTCAATATCATCGTACTGTCCTCAAATCATCGCCAAAAAGCGAAAACAGTGTAATTCTATGAAAAATACAGAAAACGTACGTTTCGTACCGTGCGGAGCAAGTTTTGGCAAAATCACACTTTTCAGATAACCAGATCTCAAAATCGTCGTAATGACCTCAAAACATCGCCAACAAGCGAAAACGGTGCATTTCTATGAAAAATGCACAAAACGTACGTCTCGGGCCGTGCGGAGCACGTTTTGGCAAAATCTCACTTTTGAGATCACCAGATCTCAAAATCGTGGTAATGACCTGAAATCATCGCCAAAAAGCGAAAACAGTGCATTTCTATGAAAAATGCACAAAACGTACTTCTTTGGCCGTGCGCAGCACGTTTTGGCAAAATTTCACTTTTGAGATCACCAGATCTCAAAATCGTGGTAATGACCTCAAATCATCGCCAAAAAGCGAAAACAGTGCATTTCTATGAAAAATGCACAAAACGTACTTTTTGGGCTGTGCGGAACAAGTTTTGGCAAAATCTCACTTTTGCGATCACCAGATCTCAAAATCGTGGTAACGACCTCAAATCATCGCCAAAATGCGAAAACAGTGCATTTCTATGAAAAATGCACAAAACGTACGTTTCGGGCCGTGCGGAGCAACTTTTGGCAAAATCTCACTTTTGAACACACGGGATCTCAAAATCGTGGCACTGGCCTCAAATCATCGACGTCAAACGGGGAATGTCTTCCTCTTCTATGCCGCCCTTCCTGAATTGTATTTGACGTTGAAGGTTGTAGCCGTAACAGAAGCAGCCTGTTATCCTACACATCCTCTCCTTATGATAGCTTCTTTTCTTCTGCTCGCTGTCGCTCTTCAGGGGACTTGCTGCTTTCTTTTGCGTTTTCTTTACGGGCGCTTGGAAATCGCTTTCGCTGTCTGTTGTAAGGGCACTTGCTGTTTTCTCCTTTGCCTTCTTTACAGGTTCGTAGTCGCTCTCACTTTTTGTTGGTGTGGCTTTTCGTTTCCTGGACTTCTTCTCTTCCTCGTCTCTCTCAATGTCCTTATCTGCATCGCCACCTGTTTGATCCTCGTTTAAGTGAAAAGTTTCTGGCGAACAGTCTAGCGTTAACTTGTACATTCCATATAATGTCTAGGTGTCAAGGGCTCTTGAGGCTTGGTCATCAGTCTCTTATTGCTGAGAGATCATCGAAATGCACCCCAAGGCCCGTTTGGCGAACCTTTGTATCCCTCTTCTCTTGTCTGCTGTTGTCTTTCTCATGATCCAATCCAGAGCCAATAGGAACAAAAACCCCGACATCACACATCCCTGTTTTACTCCGGACTTGATCTTGAACCAATCTGATGTTTCACTTCCATCAATAACTGTGCACTCGAAGTCCTCATATATGTCTGCAATCGCTCTCACCATTTTGCTTGGTATCCCATAACTCTTCATGATGTTCCATAAGCTTTCTCTGTGTACCGAATCGAAGGCTTTTTCAAAGTCCACAAAGTGAATGTACAAACCCGCCCTCCATTCATTTGCCTGCTCTAAGATGTTCCTCAATATAAAGATCTGTTCAGTTGTGCTTCTCTGCGCTCTAAACCCAGCCTGTTCCTTTCGAAGCTTCTTGTCCACACCTATCTTAATCCTCTCCAACATCATCCTACAGAATATCTTACTAATGACGGGTAGTAGGGTCACTCCTCTCCAATTGTTACAATCGCGTATATCACCTTTCTTAAATATCTTAACAATAAGTCCCTTCTTCCATACTTTCGGCCACCTCTCAGTTTCCCAAAGCCTGTTATAACATCTAGTTGGTCTACTTGCCGTACCTTCCAAGTCAGCTCTTAGTAGGTCTGGACCCACTCCATCTACTCCTGCTGCTTTGCCTGTCTTTGTGTTCTTCAGTGCGTTCTTAACTTCTTGGACTCTCCATCTTCCTAGGTCAATTTCCTCAATCTCGTCCGTTTATTCTCTACTATATTCTTGCACCGGATTTCTTGGATCATCCCTATTTAATATCTCACAAAAGTGCTCTACCCATCTCTGCAGTTTTTCTTGCGGTTCTGTCTTAAGTTCCCCTTGTTTTTTTTTCACACCTACTTCTTGCCTTTTCCGTTCCCCAACAATTGTTTTGGTTATGCTGTATAGCCCCCTACTTCTACCATTCTCGGCAGCCTTGCACTGTGCCTTGCCTTGCACTGTGGCGATAATTGGAGCGAAACGTGTTCAAGTTAACGTCTTTGTCCTAGTCTTTGTCTTTGTCTTTGTCTTTGTCTTTGCCTTTGTCTTTGTACCTTTAAGACATCCTTTACTGCTTGGTCACCATTATAAGCATGATATATTATATTACATTACATTACATTACATTACATTACATTACATTACATTACATTACATTACATTACATTACATTACATTACATTACATTATATTATATTATATTATATTATATTATATTATATTATATTATATTATATTAGCTTCTGTTGAGGTGTTTTCGCATGTGTTCGAGGTTTTGAACTAGAAGCATAAGGTTGAGCCGATATTAAAACCGAGTGTATTCGCAGATAGTTTTAGTCATGCTATAGATCCTGTAAATTTGAATTTGTTTGATGTAATTCTCTCAGAGATATTAACGATCAAATTGTAGCCTCCTTTCCATGTTTGAAAAACTTGTAAACAAGGCTAGAAACAAACCGTTGAGCCGATAATAACGTCGATTGTATTGGCAAATAGTATTAAAGACGTTGTATATATCCTGCGAATTTGAGGAAGTGTGATAAAATCCCGTCAGAGATATTAACGTTCAAAGTATAGCCTCGTTTGCATGTTTAACGCACTTTTGGGTCCGCCATATTGGACAAAATTCAACTGTTAATAACTCGCACGTTTTAAAAGCTGTTTCCTTGACTTTAGCAACACGGTTAGATCAGTTTGGGATCTAACTCGATTGATATAAACACTGCCATAAACACAAGATCTGACGATGTTATTAACGGTTGAAATTTGCAGCTAATTAATTATTCAGTTATTAATTACTCCTAAGCACAATGATGAATTCACGCAAAACTTATACCAAAGTGTTCCTTTCCTGGTGTATCAACTACAGTACATCTATTATAAACGTATAGATAAACCCTCGTCCTTTGTCTCTAAAAGCCATAAAGTGAATTCTTGAGGGAAGGGTTATGTCTATGCAAAAGCAAACACTTTCGGTGGGGAAAACAGTTTCCTAGAGTAGCACTAGGACCTTATGTCATAGTTCTGATAGTTGGTTTGGTCGTGCATAGTCTTAAAAAGGTCTAAATAGAGTACAAATGCGGAGTACAAAAGAGCGTGTACTCACCGCTCCATGGTTTGTCCCTGCTTTGATGACCAGCTTCATGTACGGACACTGATATGTCTTAAAACGTACCCCATCATAACTCCTAAAGTATTACCGCTTTAGACTATAAATTTAGCAGATAGTACAAAATCATAAGGTTAGTAGATTGACAGTGTCGATGTCTCATTGTGACGTCATTATGACATCATTGAATATGGCTAGGAAAAAACATATTTTTTGAAACCTAAATGCTCAATGGAGAAAGATATGGACTTGTACTTTGATGTGCTACATTTCCAGATTATTACGATGTTCTGTACCAAGTTTCAGATGATTTGGATAAATTATCCATTTTTTATAATTGTTTTCTTTGAGAAAAATTCTAAAATGGCGGTCCTGATTCTTGGATGGCATCATTTTTTAAAACCTAAATTCTAAATGGAGACATGCGATTTCTATGAAAAGTGCACAAAACGCACGTTTGGGGCCGTGCGGAGCACGTTTTGGCAAAATCTCACTTTTGAACACACGGGATCTCAAAATCGTGGCACTGGCCTCAAATCATCGACGTCAAACGGGGAATGTCTTCCTCTTCTATGCCGCCCTTCCTGATTTGTATATGACGTTGAAGGTTGTAGCCGTAAAAGAAGCAGCCTGTTATCCTACACATCCTCTCCTTATGATGGCTTCTTTTCTTCTGCTCGCTGTCGCTCTTCAGGGGACTTGCTGTTTTTTTTGCGTTTTCTTTACGGGCGCTTGGAAATCGCTCTCGCTGTCTGTTGTAAGGGCACTTGCTGTTTTCTCCTTTGCCTTCTTTACAGGTTCGTAGTCGCTCTCACTGTCTGTTGGTGTGGCTTTTCTTTTCCTGGACTTCTTCTCTTCCTCGTCTCTCTCAATGTCCTTATCTGCATCGCCACCTGTTTGATCTTCGTTTAAGTGAAACGTTTCTGGCGAACAGTCTAGCGTTAACTTGTACATTCCATATAATGTCTAGGTGTCAAGGGCTCTTGAGGCTTGGTCATCAATCTCTCATTGCTGAGAGATCATCAAAATGCACCCCAAGGCCCGTTTCTGCTCGCTGTCGCTCTTCAGGGGACTTGCTGCTTTCTTTTTCGTTTTCTTTATGGGCGCTTCGTCATCGCTCTTCAGGGGACTTGCTGCTTTCTTTTGCGTTTTCTTTACGGGCGCTTGGAAATCGCTCTCGCTGTCTATTGTAAGGGCACTTGCTGTTTTCTCCTTTGCCTTCTTTACAGGTTCGTAGTCGCTCTCACTTTCTGTTGGTGTGGCTTTTCGTTTCCTGGACTTCTTCTCTTCCTCGTCTCTCTCAATGTCCTTATCTGCATCGCCACCTATTTGATGTTCGTTTAAGTGAAACGTTTCTGGCGAACAGTCTAGCGTTAACTTGTACATTCCATATAATGTCTCAGTGTCAAGGGCTCTTGAGGCTTGGTTATCAGTCTCTCATTGCTGAGAGATCATCGAAATGCACCCCAAGGCCCGTTTGGCGAACCTTTGTAGCACCTTCGAGGCTAGGTCATCAATATCTCGTTGCTGAGAGATCCAGGACATGCACCCCAAGGCCCGTTTGGCGCACCTTTGTAGCATTTCAAGGCCCAAAGCATCCGCTGCTTGGTAAAGAACTGCACTGTGGCGATAATTGGAGCGAAACGTGTTCAAGTTAACGTCTTTTTCCTAGTCTTTGTCTTTGTCTTTGTCTTTGTCTTTGCCTTTGTCTTTGTACCTTTAAGACATCCTTTACTGCTTGGTCACCATTATAAGCATGATATATTATATTATATTATATTACATTACATTACATTACATTACATTACATTACATTACATTACATTACATTACATTACATTACATTACATTACATTACATTACATTACATTACATTACATTACATTATATTATATTATATTATATTATATTATATTATATTATATTATATTATATTATATTATATTATATTATATTATATTATATTAGCTTCTGTTGAGGTGTTTTCGCATGTGTTCGAGGTTTTGAACTAGAAGCATAAGGTTGAGCCGATATTAAAACCGAGTGTATTCGCAGATAGTATTAGTCATGCTATACATCCTGTAAATTTGAATTTGTTTGATGTAATTCTCTCAGAGATATTAACGATCAAATTGTAGCCTCCTTTCCATGTTTGAAAAACTTGTAAACAAGGCTAGAAACAAACCGTTGAGCCGATAATAACGTCGATTGTATTGGCAAATAGTATTAAAGACGTTGTATATATCCTGCGAATTTGAGGAAGTGTGATAAAATCCCGTCAGAGATATTAACGTTCAAAGTATAGCCTCGTTTGCATGTTTGACGCACTTTTGGGTCCGCCATATTGGACAAAATTCAACTGTTAATAACTCGCACGTTTTAAAAGCTGTTTCCTTGACTTTAGCAACACGGTTAGATCAGTTTGGGATCTAACTCGATTGATATAAACACTGCCATAAACACAAGATCTGACGATGTTATTAACGGTTGAAATTTGCAGCTAATTAATTATTCAGTTATTAATTACTCCTAAGCACAATGATGAATTCACGCAAAACTTATACCAAAGTGTTCCTTTCCTAGTGTATCAACTACAGTACATCTATCATAAACGTATAGATAAACCCTCGTCCTTTGTCTCTAAAAGCCATAAAGTGATTTCTTGAGGGGAGGGTTATGTCTATGCAAAAGCAAACACTTTCGGTTGGGAAAACAGTTTCCTAGAGTAGCACTAGGACCTTATGTCATAGTTCTGATAGTTGGTTTGGTCGTGCATAGTCTTAAAAAGGTCTAAATAGAGTACAAATGCGGAGTACAAAAGAGCGTGTACTCACCGCTCCATGGCTTGTCCCTGCTTTGATGACCAGCTTCATGTACGGACACTGATATGTCTTAGAACGTACCCCATCATAACTCCTAAAGTATTACCGCTTTAGACTATAAATTTAGCAGATAGTACAAAATCAAGGTTAGTAGATTGACAGTGTCGATGTCTCATTGTGACGTCATTATGACATCATTGAATATGGCTAGGAAAAAACATATTTTTTGAAACCTAAATGCTCAATGGAGAAAGATATGGACTTGTACTTTGATGTGCTACATTTCCAGATTATTACGATGTTCTGTACCAAGTTTCAGATGATTTGGATAAATTATCCATTTTTTATAATTGTTTTCTTTGAGAAAAATTCTAAAATGGCGGTCCTGATTCTTGGATGGCATCATTTTTTGAAACCTAAATTCTAAATGGAGACATGCGATTTCTATGAAAAGTGCACAAAACGCACGTTTGGGGCCGTGCGGAGCAAGTTTTTGGCAAAATCTCACTTTTGAGCACACACCAAATCTCAAAATTTTCCTACTGGCCTCAAATCATCGCCAAATCAGGAAAGCACTGCGATTTCTATGAAAAGTGTACGAAACGCAGGTTTGGGGCCGTGCGGAGCAAGTTTTAGCAAAATCTCACTTTTGAGCACACCAGATCTCGAAATCGGCGTACTGGCCTCAAATCATCGCCAAATCGGCAAAACAGTGCGATTTCTAAATCTGGCAAGTCTGTCCTTTATGTATCCTTGAAAATCAATCTCTAAGACACATGTTAATTACTTGCAGTGTATCCTCGTCGTTTTGGACTTTTTTTTCTAACTGGTGGCGAGAAAAGTTTAATGAAAAACTGACTTTATCTGAAAATACTATTTTATTTATTTATTTTTTTTTTTATTTTTTTTTTTTATTATATTTTTTTTACATTACAGAAAAAAAATCACAAATACATTACAAACTATGACATTACGTGTAGCTCTAAGCTTACTTCCATATATTTCACAATATTTCTATATTCTTACTATAAATGTAATACTATAACTACTTATTACAGCATTTACTTTAAAACTTTAAACTAAATTTAGCCTGGAAGGAAAGCAAAACAAAGAAGAAGAAAAAAAAAAAAAAAAAAAAAAAAAAGAAGAAGAAGAAGTTATACACATTTTTTCATTTCTTAGGGGACTGGCATCAAGTTCACAGGGGACTACAAGAAAGGCTTAAAAGGCTCCCATTTCTTCCGGTTAATAATGTCGGCTTTGTTTTCAATTTCATTGATATGTTTCATATAGTGTAAAAAATCATCAAGTTTTGGTGGACATTCTTTCATTTTACACAGCCAAATGTAGTATTTAGCAAGCAGGGCAGCAAAAGTTTATTTGAAAGTTGTATTTTGAACTATCTGGTTTTAAGCCCAGTGCTGTACCCAGTTGTATGAGCGTTTCTTTTTCAAGTATTTTACATGACTGAAGCCATAAGGAAATGCTGACCCAGAAGGACTGAGTTTTGGGGCATTCCCAGAATAGATGTACCAGTTTTTCTGTCTTTTCTTGGCAGAAGATACATTTTTCGCTATCAACGAGTCCGATTTTTTTCAGAAAGTTGTTAGTCGATATTCTTCTGTGTAAGAATTTAAAATTAAAAGCTATAAGTTTTGTACTCTTCGTACATTGAAGGGATAATTGATAGGCAGTTTTCCAGTTAATCGTAACGTTAATATCCTCAAACCACTTTTGTTGGCTTGAAATAGGTAGTTCACTCTTTTTTGATACTAGTTTCTTATATACAAGTCTACTTGGTTTTGAATTTTCTACAAATTTAGTCAAGAACTCTTCATACTTTAAAGAAGGCCTTGTATTTTGTGGTATGTGTTTTTTCAGGAGTTTGACTGCAGATATTAGTCCATAAAAAGCTAAAGGCCGGACTTTCAGGCTATATTTACTTTGGAAGACAGAGAGTGAAAGAAATTTGCCAGAGCCATTCATTAAATGCTTGACTTTTGTTACTCCTTTGCTAAACCAATCTTTATAGTAAACTGGTTTGTTTTCTATTCGTATCAAGGAATTGTACCATAAAGGTGATGCAAGAAAGTGATCATCTGACACTATCGTTTGTTCAAAATTTACTTCTGACCAGATTTCAAAAATCTCTTTGATGAAGGGATCTGATATCTTAATAATACTACGGTCTTTTTTGTTAAGATTTCCAGTTAAAGTGACTTGGCCTCCATATTTCCTAAGTTCAAGGTCAAAAAAAACTTTTCCATCCTCCCTGGTTTTCTGTGTCCAGGTACTTTTTAATCCAAATTGCTTTTAACGATCTATTAAAAGAATCTATATCAATCATTTTAAGACCCCCTTCAGGGTAATCATTTATCATTACATTTCGTTTAATTTTGTCTCCTTTGTCATTCCATAAGAAATTGTAAAACATACCATTTATTTCTTTGATTACCTTATAATTTGTTTGTAAAGGCGAGAGAATATATGTTAGTTGTGACGCTACGAGGCTTTTTAAGACTGTAATTTTCCCTAACAGACCGAGTCTACGCAGTTTCCAACAGCCTAAGATTGTCTTTATCTTTTTCAATTTATCATTGTAGTTTAAAGATAAAGTCATATCAGGGTCTGTTGAGAACCACACTCCTAAGGCTTTGACTTTTTTGCGTGGCCATTTAAAGTTCTTTTCAGGACATGGCTTAAAATCGCTTTCAGCATTGGCGCCTGTCCACAAGGCTTCTGTCTTACTATTGTTAAGTTTTAGGCCAGATACAGAACCAAAACTGTCTATCGTCTTCAAGGCTTCTAGGAATGATTTTTCAGAACCGTCTAAAATAAGGGTTGTGTCGTCAGCAAATTGGCTCAATTTAATCTCTTTACCGTTTAACATTATGCCACAAATGTCCTTCTTTTGGCGAATAGCGTCAGCTAGTATTTCTACTGAGAGAATAAACAAATAAGGTGACAAGGGGCAGCCTTGTCTGACACCGCTGCTAAGTTTAAAAAAGTTACTTGCCCATCCATTGTTCAAAATACAACTTTCAATATTGCAATAGAATACTTTTATCCAGTTCAGTAAGGATTTACCGAAACCGAAATGTAGGAACGTTTTCCGTATGAAGGACCATTCCAGCGTATCAAAAGCTTTTTCGAAGTCGAGGAAAAGGAGTAGTCCCGGTATATTTTTCTCTGCAGTATATTTAATGAAGCTGTCTATTAAACGAATGTTTTCTCCGATGAATCTGCCTTTAATGAAACCTGTTTGATCATCTGAAATAAGCTTCGGAATAACAATTTTGATGCGGTTTGCTATGGCTTTCGTTGCAATCTTATAATCGCAATTTAACAATGTTAACGGACGCCAATTCTTAATTAAATTAAGCTCAGCATCCTTTTTTGGTATAAGCTTTATGATTCCTCGTCTTTGTGATATCGAGAGCTTTCCTGTTTCATAAGAGTAATTTAGAGAGTTTATCAATATTTCTGCAAGATCATTCCAGAAGACTTTGTAAAATTCACAAGGTAGACCATCAGTTCCAGGAGATTTATCAGAATTCATACTTTTGAGAGCGTCCAAGCATTCTGTCCTGTTTAAAAGTCCTTCACAAAGCAATTGTTCATCTTTGTTCAAGCTCTTTTCATCCGGCTGCTGTGCGAAAAAGTAGTCAGTTTCTGAATTGTTTGTGTCTATTTTGGAAGTGTAAAGATTTTGATAAAAAGATTCGCATTCGTTTAAAATCTCTTCGTCCGTACAGACAAAGTCATCGTTATTCACTTTAAGTTGAGTTATTGTTCCTTGTTTACAATGTCTCTTTTCTAGATTTAGAAAGTATTTAGTGTTTTTCTCTCCTTCGTTATACCATTGAGACTTGGATCTTACAATTGCACCTTTTGTCCGGTGTTCAATTATCACCTCCTGTTCGCGTTTTTTTGTTTCAAGATCAGACCAAACTTTTTGTTTTTGATTTTCATTTACATTTTCGTCAGTGAGACATTTTTCTAGCGTTGCAATTGATCGTCCAATTTCCTCTTCTTTTCTCAAAATTTCCCTTTTTTTGGTAGCACCATATTTCATAGACACCTCTCTCGCTTTCATTTTAACCATTTCCCATAACAAATTTGGATTAACTGACTCATCTTTTTCATATTCATTTCTAGTTTGATTTATAATTATTTTAATCTGATTAACATACTCAATGTCATTTAAGAGGGAGGCGTTGAGTTTCCAGAAACCTCGTCCTCTCTTGTTAGAATGCAAAGAAATTTTTATGGTGATCATAGAATGGTCCGTTTTGTAGCCTGGTAATATATCTGCACTAATGGTGTTACAAAAGGTGCTCTGGTTTACAAGAAAAAAATCTAACCTACAATGTACTTCAGGTTTTTTCTGTTGCCACGTGTATCTAGAATCTGTAGGATTCAAGGCTCTCCATGCATCCACCAAATCTAAATTTTTAGAATAATCCTGTACAACTTCCACCGATTTTTTGTGTGATCTAGCGATGCCACCTTTTTTGTCTTTTTCAACATCAAGTACTAAGTTAAAGTCGCCACCGATTATTATTTCTTCACATTTGAAGCCGAGCAACTGATTAAAAACGGAGATAAAGAAATTAGGATCATCTTCGTTTGGGGCATAAATGTTTACTAAAGTTATTTGTTTTCCATTTGTATTTAAGTCGCATATAATGAAACGTCCTTCAGGATCAGTATATGTTTTTGATATCTGAAAGTTAAAGTTATTGTTAAAAAGTATTGCAACACCTGCCTTTGCACTAGAGCAGCAGCTGAATAAGGCTTGATAGCCCCATTCAGCTCGCCAATCATGCATGTTATCATCCGTACAATGAGCTTCTTGTATAAAATATATTGACATTTTTTTGCATTTGAGCCAGTTAAAAATTTCTCGTCTCTTAAACTTATCTCCTAGTCCCCGTGTGTTAATGGATCCAATTTTAAGATCCATTTTCTCGCTTTGATTTGTCCGTAAAGAAAAAGAATGCAGCAAAATTAAAACAAGAACACTACTAATTAAAAATAGTTCTACAAGTCTTAAATAGGAAAAAAAACGCAAAAAGGTCACAAATGTAAAATTAGTTAGCTTCTACAAAAGATAATTAACAACAAAAATTAGTATAACAATAAACACGACTAAGACACCTATAAAAAGAAACAATTAGGCTAACGGCGCAAGAAGGTGTTAGGAAAGCGTCTGTTGAGGTGCTTAATGCTGTCGAGATGCCAGTGATGTCTTCTAAAGCTTTTTAAACAATGGCGAGTATATTTGTCCTGGGAATTTGTCGCAGGCTCTTTGCAAAGGTAATTAATGCATGAAAAAAGAAAACATATACACACACTTTTAGAAGTAAGCAGAAAAGCAATCGAGGGCAAAAGAAAAACTCATAAAAGACTTTAGTTATTAAAAGCCAGAAAAAAAGTAAAGGTATTAAATAAGAAAAAGAGACCAGTCACTTCATTTTAAGAGGATTTAAGTTTAGTCTTCGTTGCTCCTTTGGGGAGGCAGCAGGTAATCTGGAATGTTTTCCACTGTATAGCTACTACTGTTTACAAGTAATTTGTTACCTTTAATTCCTGGTGTATCAACTACAGTACATCTATCATAAACGTATAGATAAACCCTCGTCCTTTGTCTCTAAAAGCCATAAAGTGATTTCTTGAGGCGAGGGTTATGTCTATGCAAAAGCAAACACTTTCGGTTGGGAAAACAGTTTCCTAGAGTAGCACTAGGACGTTATGTCATAGTTCTGATAGTTGGTTTGGTCGTGCATAGTCTTAAAAAGGTCTAAATAGAGTACAAATGCGGAGTACAAAAGAGCGTGTACTCACCGCTCCATGGCTTGTCCCTGCTTTGATGACCAGCTTCATGTACGGACACTGATATGTCTTAAAACGTACCCCATCATAACTCCTAAAGTATTACCGCTTTAGACTATAAATTTAGCAGATAGTACAAAATCATAAGGTTAGTAGATTGACAGTGTCGATGTCTCATTGTGACGTCATTATGACATCATTGAATATGGCTAGGAAAAAACATATTTTTTGAAACCTAAATGCTCAATGGAGAAAGATATGGACTTGTACTTTGATGTGCTACATTTCCAGATTATTACGATGTTCTGTACCAAGTTTCAGATGATTTGGATAAATTATCCATTTTTTATAATTGTTTTCTTTGAGAAAAATTCTAAAATGGCGGTCCTGATTCTTGGATGGCATCATTTTTTGAAACCTAAATTCTAAATGGAGACATGCGATTTCTATGAAAAGTGCACAAAACGCACGTTTGGGGCCGTGCGGAGCAAGTTTTGGCAAAATCTCACTTTTGAGCACACACCAAATCTCAAAATTTTCCTACTGGCCTCAAATCATCGCCAAATCAGGAAAGCACTGCGATTTCTATGAAAAGTGTACGAAACGCAGGTTTGGGGCCGTGCGGAGCAAGTTTTAGCAAAATCTCACTTTTGAGCACACCAGATCTCGAAATCGGCGTACTGGCCTCAAATCATCGCCAAATCGGCAAAACAGTGCGATTTCTAAATCTGGCAAGTCTGTCCTTTATGTAACCTTGAAAATCAATCTCTAAGACACATGTTAATTACTTGCAGTGTATCCTCGTCGTTTTGGACTTTTTTTTCTAACTGGTGGCGAGAAAAGTTTAATGAAAAACTGACTTTATCTGAAAATACTATTTTATACTGTTGGCACAAAGAATCAAACAATTGGAAAGTTCATAACTACTGTTTGATTGTCGCCAAATATCATGTTTTTGCAACAAGCGTCCGCGGCGGCATCCTAGACTTCGACAGTTTTCTTTTGCGCCTGGATAACAAAATTGATATTCTACGCACCATAGCTTTTAAATCCAACCGATTAGAGCAATTAAAACAAACATGGGCTAAGTGAATGCTAGTGCAACTCCCTTAAGTCATTGTCGTCAGTGACTTTTTACCTTTTTGAGTGATTTTCTGCATATAACCGATCCATAGGATTTCGTGACTCCAT
>JAJGOT010001306.1:0-31073 GCA_022457155.1 Cladopsammia gracilis
TATAAATATATTTTATATACACAATGGTTGTGTTAACAATCGTCGCACCTTCGAACCCTCACACCATCTACTTCGACCACCCACTTCAGAAACCGAGCTATATCAGGCTCGTTTCTTGTTCGATTTGCAATTCGTGGCATAATTTGAAACAAAGAGGAGAAATATCTGTCAAAGTATCAGGCTCGAAGGCCCAACCAACTATAATCAACATTGAGCCTAGTTTTTACACTCCTAGTAGTTTAGCAAAAACGATAGTTGACAAATACAAAGAACGGGTTATGGACCTTAAAGCGGAATCGTATTCTCCTCTTGGTGCTATGGCGATTTTGAACCCAGGAGGTGAATATGCAATAGGTCTTTCCAATAATATCAGATTATTATTTGGCAAGGGTCTACAAACGCCTCCACATATAACCAGTAAAAAATTCGACTCACCAAGCACTTACTTTATCCACTGCGATCTGGTTGATAAAGAACAGAACCTGTTCAACGGCAAGCCTTCGACAGTCTTGGCTCGATTTGATCTTCGTGGAAAGCCATATGAGAAAGTTTTCTATGAATCAACACAGCAGAACATCTTGCGTGACGTCTCGTCTGGCGATTATGTAAACAGCATAACTCTGTCTGTGAGGGATGAGAACAATGCCCTTTTTGATTTCAATAACATGCCTCTTGAATTTGAAGTTGAAATAAATTAATATGTATACACGACCATGAGCTCAGCTAATGTGTTGCCATCGGCACCGGATTACAGTGAGACTCAATCGCTTTACCCCAGCTTACCAACAAATGGCGAAGACTTCCGGCTCAAGAAAATAACAGACTTGCAGAAAGAGCTTGAGAAGGAAGCCGACCACTACCGCCAGGTCGCAAAGAAATACAAACGGGCCCACTCGATTCTTCACGCAGCGGCTGTGGGTCTTGGTTTGGTGGCTACAGGCATGTCTTCAGCCACTTTCGCGACTGCTTTATCTGGAGTTGGGATTGTGGCCAGCCCTGCCCTTGCTGGTGTAGCGGCGATTACAGGGGCTTCCTCTACGGCACTCACAGTGTTCAACAAGAAATTTGAACGAAAAATCGCGAAACACGAGAAAATCTACACGCTCGCTGTTGCCAAGCGGAACTCTGTCTATGAGATGATCTCAAAGGCTTTGGCTGACAATAACATCAACGATCCAGAGTTTACGATCATCATAAACGAGGTTGAGAAATATAATAAACTGAAAGACGAGATCCGCTCTGGGGAAACAAAGCCCGAACAAGAGGGACAGCCTCAAGCCCTGGATCTTGACAAGCTCAGAGAAGAACTTCGCAAAGAAGTAAAAGCAGAGTTTCAAAAAAAGTTAAATCATCTGGCAGACGTATCCAAGTCGTATTTGAAAGAGTAAACTCTGGATTTAATCTACAAATCTCGAAAGGAAAACAATATATCCCTGCGAAACAGTCTCCTTTGCCAGGATTGTAAAACGCGGTGCGCAAAAGACTGGAACCGAGTGGGTTCACTGAACTTTTTAATCTTTGCAGCGCAAAATAAATTCCGAAGCGCCCCGATTTTATTTTTTCAAACGAATTATCAAAATTACATTCCTGAGCGCCCCAGTTTTGGTGAAAAAAGTTTTTTGGGTGCGCTTTGGAATTTTTGGGGCGCTTCGGTATGTTCTAGAAGCTTCGTTTTACTTATTGAACATTTGTCATATCTAATTATAACCATGACGGGGCTTGATTATAAATGCTTCAACAAACAACTGTCTATCGTTAGACAAATGGATGAAAAGAATGAATACAAGACTCAATTAGATGCCTTAGATGTTAAACACAAACACGTCTGGCTGCGAGGCATCTATGAAAATGACTATATAGACGAGTTTAACCGCTCACAACTTAAAGATAAGTTACAAATTATCTTTTCATATCTTTCTTTGTCGGCAAGACAAGAATTAATCGAGCGGTACCACAAAAATGAGTTTGTTTTCATTCAAAGCAGAACAAACGAAAATATAAAATCCTGCCAAAGCTGTGGTGGATCTTTTTCACTCGTGGTTGCTTCAGAGGAACTTGTTTGTAAAATATGTAGCCGCATTGAAAAAATAGACAGTGTCGCATTTTATCATGCAGACCTTTACAAAAATGAAAATATAACAGTTAAAAGCAGGGTCAAGAAAGATTATCAGTTTAAATACCGGCTTGATCAGTTATTCGGAAATAACTCTTTAGAATCTATAAGAGGTAGTGAAAAGATTTTATTAGAAATACAGAAAAAAAATGTTAATCCAACGATAAACGAGTTGTTTAAAATTCTAAAACAAATAAAACGAAGTGATTTAAATAAATACACAACATCTTTATTAAGCCGGCTTAGAGGGGAACCTCCTCCGAGATTAACCTATGACGAAATTGAACAAACAGAATGTGTTCACACAAGCGTGAAACATTATCTCCCAAATAATATTTCTTTATATTTCAAAATTTATAAAATCTTGGCCCTGATTTTGAAAGAAGGACCAAGAAAACAGAACATTTTATCTTACATAAGGCTTCCAGAACCATCTACATACCGAAAGCATGAACGGTGTTGGCAAGCGGCTATTCATTGCTTAAACTGCCACTGAAGAAAGGCCTCGACGTTTCCTTCAGTATCGGTAACTTCTGCAGCGGAAGTTATTTTTTCGCCTGTATTGTTAAGGAAGTCCACGGGGTTTTCGATAACTTCTCCAGCGGAAGTTGTATTGATTAGCGAATGAATTTTTTTTTTAAGTTCAGCTAACTTCTTGTGAAAATTTTCGGTCCTTTCTTGAATGCCTGTTAAGAACCCCTCTTGCTGGGTGATTGGAAGTTCTGTAACATCAAGGAGCTTCCAAGTTAAGAACGCCACAGCCCTTGGCCCCTCGGCATTGCTGCTTAGCTCGCTCTTGAATTTTCTGCCTTAAGAACTCCTCTTGCTCATTTCCTCACTGAAGTCTGTTCTAACAGGGCCATAAGAACACCAGAGCTCTTTCTCCTCGATTCCTGCCATTATTTTTCTCAAACTGTGGCTGCGTAAGTTCAGCGACATCAATGAGCTCAGTTTGTTTTTTTGTCAAAAATTGCTTAGAAAGAGGTAAACAACCCCAGGCAAGTGTTTTATTTGCCTTTGTTGAATGAACAACACCTCCGTTTAGCTCGCGTTATGAAACGTGCTTGATGTCATCTGTTTCAAAGGGCACAGCCTGAAATAGGAGTCAACGAAAAGGCCCTTTTTTACTTGGCTTCCACTGAAAGCGAGACCTGTCTGAAGTTGTGTCACATATACGCGGAATGGCTCTAACGGCTATCTTTCGTTTAAATGGGCATTTAAACTCTAAGAGAGTAATGTTGCCAGCTTTGTCTTCGAAGTAGCCATCAGGGCTGCATGTAAGCTTTCCATAAAGGGGGTGCTCCTTTGCCAGATTAAGCGATACACTGTGGGCAAAGACGGTTGTGTCGTGTTTTTGTTAAAAACATTTTCGTGCGATTGGCTCGAAAACATTGCCCCAGGTACACGCAGTCATGTTGAACATGTCTGGGGCTTGGGCTTTCTTGTAAAGAAGGCTCCTTTCGTCTTCAAAGGGCGAAGCCCCGATCAAAGCGGCAACTTCCGAAGCCCCGATGGTGCTCTTTCTGGCGCTGACCCAAGCACGGCTCTTTTGTTTCAAGCCAGTTTTGCGGGAGTTAAGAAAGTTCAAGAAATTTTGCACAGGCATCGCAGATATACAAGGTGTCAACGTTTTTTCAATTGGCGATGAGGGCGGCAAGTTGTTGCGGAGTCAGTCTTTGTGCCGCTTCAAGGATATATGTTGGTACAATGTCTGGAGGCAATGGTTGCCCTTCGATTACTATAATGCATTCATACGATTTCCCTTTTCTGCTGCTACAGCACAAAAAACTGTCACTTCCATGTCTTGAGAAATTAAAGGCCATTCGTTTACTTGATTGTGTCCGAACGCTCTTTCTTCCTCTCCCCATTGCCGCTTAGGTACCCAATGGCCGTGTTTCTCCAATTGGTCATGTCTGGCTTGCTAGAGTTTCATTGAAAATTTACAACTAAGTATAGAGCTTAAGTATAGTGCAAAAAATGAAAATTACAACCTATTTTTTGGCAACCAATTTTCCTTTTGTTCTTTTTTGCTGGTTGAAACCGCTTTCGGGTGGTTAAAACTGGTTATTAGTGGTTTAAGCTGGTTCTGGGGCTTAAATAAGCCTCGTGGAGTAAAACAAAAGACCCCAGTAGTAGTAGGTGAGGGAGCAGAATACTCACCAAACAAAATAAGGCACCATCGGAAGTGGGGAATGCCTATTTCCCCAATTAGTGACATAACCTGCAGGCCGACTGAAGGGAGGCCTGTAGGTGATGGTCACTAATTGGGGAAATAGGCATTCCCCACTTCCGATGGTGCCTTATTTTGTTTGGTGGTATTCTGCTCCCTCACCTACTACTACTAGTAGTAAGGTAGGGCTACTTGGGAAATGGTCCAATTTCCCTAACCAACGCCCATTTTTTCATGAAATATGGGAAATAGTCAAAAAAGGAGCCCACACAAAAAGAATCAAAGTTCAAACAAGCTTTTAATGACGTATTCACCAACGAGTTTTTTTTACAACAAATCTAAAAGTTCAAACAAGCTTTTAATGACGTATTCACCAACGAGTTTTTTTACAACAAATCTAAAAGTATTCAATGTTTTTTTGAACAAAAAATTCAACGCTTTCTTTTTTTCAACAACTTACCAATTGGCGTTCTAGCAAAACTTAAATATTTCACAAGTGTTTGTAAGTTCATATGTGGAGGAATGCCACCATGTCCCCATCGAAATCCATTTCTTGTCACTTGCGTCCATAAGGGAATATTGCTTTGTTTGATTTGATTGACCAATGTTCTAAAAGTGACATGTTTTTTCAACCAACTGTTTCCATTGTTGTTGCCAGGGAGAAAGAATGGTTTAGTTTTTTTCTTTTTGGACCACCATTTCTTTTTACTTTTTTTCCTCCGACGGTTCCTTTTTATCGATTGCTTGTGGACAGTTGTCTTTGTGGAAACATCTGGCGCAACCCATCCTTTCCAATCGTCCGAGGGTGACGAGAAAGGGGTATCTTGCATTAAAATCTGTTTTCGGAAGGTGATCAATTAACAGCTGTCGGAATTCTTGCCAAGCAGTATTCACTTTCCTTTGCACTTTGTCTTCTTCTTGGTCGCAGAGTTGCTTATAGCATTCTTGTCTCTTGATTTCTCTTGTCGTTTCGTCTTCACCTTTTAGTCTTTCTTCTAGTCTTTCAGTCAAATCTTTCCGGATCTTTTCCCAGTCGAAGACAGGATCAATTCCAAGGAGTTTTAGTTTTTCGTTTAGTTTTTCTTGTAAACTTTTCCAGAAGGTGTCACCTTTAAGCTTTTGTTTTTCTTCTAGTTTGTCTTTTAGACTTTGTTGGATTTTATCCCAATCGAAGAATGGTTGAGTAGGTGGAAGTACGAACTCAATGGGTTTTGGAGCTGGTTCAAATATTTCACAAGGTGCCATGATAAAATGTGATCATATGAATGGTTTTTCTACATTTATATCTTTTTTACGATGACGTCATGATGACAAAAAATGAAGTATTTTTTTATTTATGACTCATCATAAGTTTCCATTAAACCTTGGACGAGTTCATCGTCGAGGATGTTCCAATGGTATTTGCTGAATCCATAAGGGAACGAACGGAATGTGATGGGATCCACTACGCGTTTGTCAAACACCAATTTGTAGCGTTTGATTTGTGCTTGTGTCAGGAGTTTTTTGTTGTCTTGATCTCTCACAATCTTGAAAGGATTCCAAACGGGAATGTCGCGCGGTTCTACCTCAGGGCGCTGGAGTTCGGCTTTTACGTTCTCTTTCAGAATGTCGAAATTGAGTTGTTGTTGTTGGCCTCGACTGTTTAGGCTGAAACCTCTTACTTTGCATTCCACTTTGCCTTGGTTGGTCTTGTAGGCGTAGTTCTTGGGACCAGCAGCTGCAAATTCCACAATGAACTCGTTTGGGTCGAGCTCGTTAGTGAATTGCCCCAGGTAGTTGCCGAGAGGAAGTTGGGGACGTTCGGGAGACCAATGGTATATGATACTGTCGGTGTCGAAGTACAACACCTGCTTCGGCTGTAGTGCTTTGATACCCTCGTACAATTTTAGTCGTGCCCAACAGGTGGTAAAGCAAGCCACAAAGATGTTGATGTTGGGTTGGATGGAGGCGCATTCTTCTTGACTGTCGTGCACTACTTCCAACAGTTCTTCGTTGGCGATGCGAATACTGTGGATCCGACTTGAATCGTCGTGGAGTAGATTGTACAACTTGCTGGGTTCAGTGATGGCTTCGACTTGACATTTGTTGCCTTGCTGCCCAAACTTCCCCCAGAACGAGTTCAACATCATCTTTGCAAGAGAGCGTTTGCCTGGATTTTTTTGGATGTTTTCGTAATGGAGTTGGAAGCCTTCATTTTTTTCATAGTCGAGTAGGTACCGTCGGCGTTTGGTGGGATCGGTGCCAACGTCCTCGGGCCATCCGGACGCTTCTTGATTCATTTTCAAGAAGGTGTTCACATAAGATGCAAACAGGTTGTTGCTCTTTCTCGGAAAATGCCAGATCTCGTGCACTTTCTGAAGCGTGTACCCTTGTGCCAGTGCTTCATGAATCTCGGGCGTGCACCAGGTGCCTGTGAGGGTGCGTTCTTCTGAAGTGTGAGGGCAATCGACTCTGCGTTCGAGGAGCGGCATCTTCAATTGCGTTTCGACGCATGTGCGGCACAGGGGAAATGTCAACTTGCCTTCGCAACGGTAAGGCAGTACTGGATGGTAGAGATTACAAGGGGGTTCGATGGTGCATTTGACCAATCCAAAGAAGTTGGTGATGTCGTTGCTTGAGGGTTGGGTGATAATGATTGGATGACCTTCGGGGTAGTCACAATTTTTGTTTACCCACGGGTAGAGCGACGTGTAATCCACGTAATGAATTTCCTCTCCAGGGTGAGCCTTACAATGGAGTTGGATGGCATTGGTTCTTCCTCCAAAGAATGCGTCTCTGGGTTCCAATCGTTCCACTAATTTCAAATTGGTGAGGAAATTCTGGATGCGCACGTCTGCTTTCTTTTGTGCGTTCCATTCGCATTCCCACACTTCCACTACTCCGTAGCCCGCTTCTCGAATGACTTGATTGCGTTCCATGGTGGAACGATGAATTTGACGCATCGACATGTCGTTCAATTTTTTGCGCTTTTGGTCTCGGTTGGGGAAACATGAGGGGCAACCATGGTAAAAGCAGCCTTGGAATTCGTAGACTGTTTTTGTTTGCTTGTCATACCCATCCACATGAATTTTTCTTGCTCCCAATCGAATCATATGTTCGCCTGTGTTTCCAGCATGGGCGAGCACATTTCCTGTACTGTGTCTTTCTTGTGTTAATTGGTGGTCGATCCAGTGTAGCCATTCCATGGAAGCGAACGAATGGGGTCAGACGCAATGGTGTACTCTTGAAGACATTTCTTGCGGTAGTAGCGATTACAAGCGGAGGCAATCGTGATGCACTCTTGCATGGGGTTGAAATCAGCCAAGACTTTAAACTCTTGTTGAAACTGCATACAACCTTCTTTGAGGTTCTTCTTTGATACGCAGTAATCTACGAGTTCTTGTTGAAAGTTGAACACAGTTTTCCTCGCGTTTGGCTGTGTGCCACGTTTCAAATTCTTGTCGACGTTCCGGTTTCATTCCCAGAGGGTCGTAGTAATCTTGAGCGGGGATGACACCTTCATACTCCTGGTTTTCTTGCGTGTTGAAAAAATGGGGAAAGAACCCCTTTTTCAGTTCCGTGAGTCCAAAGGCTTTGGTGAATCCCGAAAGCGGCATTTGCAAGAACGCCATACTATCCACAAATTTCAAGGACCCCACTTCCATCGACAAAATCTTGGCTCCATTGACGATTTGTTTGGGACAGATCGTTTGGTTGTAATATTCATCCAAGATGAAGTAACTGTCATAACCTTGGAAGTTATGAGCCACTGCAATCACTGGTCGCGTTACCTCGGGGTCATCCGTCTTGCTTTGGTGTTCCAGCCAATCTAAGAATTCTTCTATACACTGCTCTCCTTTGAACACTTTGCACTGTTCATTGTCGTCTCGTTCTGCGCAGAGTAGATTAGCCACATGTTGTCCATCATCTTGTCTTGCTTCGATGTCAAAATAGACAAAGAGCGGGGGTGGAGGAGGTTTTTCTTCGTCCTCGTCTTCATTTTCGTTGGCACGTAGAGTGACCAATCCAGCTGCAGCACCACGTTTGCGTTTCCGGCTTTTTTTCTTTGGTTTTTCTTTGATTTTTTGCAAGTAGCATTGATGAGTGTAGAGATTGTGGTATTCGTGGCAACAGGGGCATTCTGCATTACCACAAACGTGTCTTCCTTTGCATTCTTGTTTCGCGTAGGTTTTATTGCAGAGTTGACACCGTTTATGATTGTCACAGACACTTTCGCCTGGGTTTGCAGTTTTACCATTGCTGTGACGGAGAGAGTGATAAGCTTTGCAGACTTCTCCGAAGAAGAAACGATTGCAAACATTGCAGGGAAGATTGGCTTGTTGACCGTTTGCCTTTTTGAAGTCGACGCAATCGACTTGATGACAAGCAAAACATTTCTTTCCTTTGCATCGATGTTTTGCGATATCATCACTATTGAATCCTTTTTCACATTCCAGGCAGAAATAACTTTTTCCCATGAACCCAGTGAGAGAAGTGCATGTGTGATAATGATTTCCATTTTGGATCAAGATGAGTTGTTTGGGTCGAGTGGGTCCTTTGTAGGTGATCTGATACCCATGATCGATGGAGACGACGATTTGGTAGTCCGAAAGAATGATTTGGAATAGCTCTAATTCTCCTCTACTGCAAGGACCTTCAGGGACACGCGCTTCATGATGCAAGGCTTTGGCTCTTCTTTCTTGCTCGCTTAACCCTCGTTTGATGTTCTCGTAGGTATTATGACGTATTCCATCCTCATGGAAAGCTTGGGCCGTGACGAGAGCGCGCGCACAGCAAAGTTCATCTTGATTGTTGATCATTACAACACTTTTCTTGTTTTTGAGGACTTTTTCGACAGCTTTGATTTTTGGGTTGTACCTTTTTCCTGAACCAGCCTTGGTTTCATTTCCACCAGTTGAGTCTCGAATGTGACTGACTTCGATGTGGAAGGAGTCGTCGATTTCAAATTGCTCATTGGAATTGAGAATGTTTGAAATCTGTTCTAGAATGGCTCGAGCAGGTTGCGTGTCGTGGCGCCATTGACCCACACGCACTTGATGAGAATTGTAAGCATGTTTGAGGCGATTGGAAGACATGTTGATCATCAGCCAGTCGTTGTTGTTTTCGTGGCCATCTAGGACTTGGTCATTGATGACTTTTTGTAATGCTTTCTCTATCAGTTGAGGGAGATTCGCGCGAGGAATCTTACTGAGGTCTCCTGGTTGAGTTAATCGTGTAGTAAAAACACGACGATGCATTCCAAACTTTTTGACTCATTTGTCACTATGAGGCTTCAATTCGAATTTCAATTCTCCACCACTTTGCTCTTCAATTGGGGGTTGAAGAAATTGATCCATTGCTTCGTTACAAAGGCTATCGTTATCGGAAAACATGTCTTCTTCACTGTCAGTATCATTGCAAATGAAATCTAGTTCAGCTTCATTTAACTTTTCAACAGCATCCATTGCCAAGTTACAAATCTTGTCTAATTCTTTGTCATTCAGAATTTCTTCAATGATTTCATCCACTTCGTCTTTCTTTTTTCGTTTGACTTCTTGTTTCTTTTCATCTTCTTTTCTTTTTCGTTTTCTTTTTTCCCTTCCTCTTGCTGTTCTTTCTTTTTTCGCTTCGCTTCCTCCTGCTGTTCTTTCTTTTTTCGCTTCGCTTCCTCCTGCTGTTCTTTCTTTTTTCGCTTCGCTTCCTCCTGCTGTTCTTTCTTTTTTCGCTTTGACTCCTCCATTTTTTGTATGGGTAGGGTGGGTTGTGTTGACTTTCTTTTTATAGGGGTAGGGTAGGGAAGAATGATGTCATTTTATCACGTGACAAAGACAGGGGGATACCCCCCATCCCCCCGGTTTGTTCCAGACCCCTCTCGGTTTTTCAATCCTTTAAAAGGAAGTGAGTGAGTTGCATTCGATTCCATGCAGAAGAGAGGATGGCTGAAAGTGTTGAAGTGGAGCGCTGTATCATTTGTTTGGAAGAAGAGTGGTGCTTACCAGTTACTAATTGTTGCGGTCAATATGTACATGTGGAATGCTTGAAGAAATGTATCAAGGAGAAACCTAAATGTCCACATTGTCGGAAGTTTACGTCTATCGTAAGTGGAAAAATTTCTGAATTCCATGAATTTTCTGCGGCTGAATTGTACGAGATTTTTCAGGATGATCCTCCACCACTTCTTCCCGAAGCATTTTTTGATCCGCGTTTTGTCACTTGTGGAGTGGATCATCATGGACGACGTTGTCCACGTTTCACTGAATATTTGAAATGGCTTTGCGAAATGAAAACGTGGTTGCGGAGACATCCTTCAGTGAAAAAGATACGAGGACTTTCCATGGAAGGAATGTAAATGTTTTTTCAGGTTCAGACATACAAAAGTCACGAAGAGTGGAAGGAGAAAAGAGGAGAGTTGACAAAAGAACAATTTTTGTCAACGGATATGATCACCCACAGAGGAATTGAAGTATTGGTTTTACTCGAATGTGACGGAGTTTATTTCTTTTCTTTAAGTTGATGTTACTGAGAAGCCACGAAGAGTGGAAAAGAAGAAACGAGTGGTTGATAAAAGAAAAAGAAAAAGTGAAAAGAAAACAAAACATTGCTGTTCATCTAACAGAGGAGGAAATTGACTATAAGTTTCTGAATCCAAAACCATTTCCCCTTCCACCAGTTGGTTGGAGCCGGATGAGACAAATTGATCTTCGAATTTATGGATTCATTTAATTGACAATTTATTTTTTCATTTTTAGCCTTTGTCGAAAAGTCGTAAGGAATGGATGGAGAAATCTTCCGAACTAAAGGAGAGACTAGCGGAAGAGGAAATGCTCTATAAGATTGAAAAAGTTGGAGAAACTCATCCTTATGCATCGATTCTTATTGCTCTTATTTATTTTTGTTGATTTTTCAGTGTATGCTTTTGAAGAATGTGGAAGAGTACCGCTTTTTGTTAAAAAAATCGGATATGAAGCCACAGCTGTTCTTTTCAGAGAAATCTCAATTTTTACTGGTTGTGTTGGTGAAAAGTTCGTCATTATGGGTGAGGAGGCTCCACGAAAGTGTTGTGGAAAAAAAGTGAACAATTTGTATTGTTTCAATTGTACTGCTTCGACAATGGCAATTATGATTGCTTTATTTATAAAGGACAACTGCTTTTGGTAAAGAACTTTATTCAACAACTTTCACAACTGTTACAATTGCCTTTTTTACGCAATGTAAAAAAAATGTGAGAATAAAACTGTTTTTTACATCTTAAATCGTTTCTTAATTTGCATTATTTTTTTCACTGCTTTTTCTGTCATAGTTTTTTTCCCTGGGAATTTTTCAATTGCCTTGATCATTTTACTGTCCGCTTTCCATTTGTCTTCCAATGACTTGGCCTTGCTGTAGTCGATGTCATGTTGCTTTGCAACTCGATCTCCCCGTTTCAATATTTTTTGTAGCTTTGTTCCAGGTCCCGCATATTGATAACCAGGAATATGAAATTCAAATGGCAGTTTTGTAATGGCTTTTTGAATGTCAATCCCCCATCCACGTTGTTTCACTTTCCACGTTTTTGTTTTCGCACTCTTTTTTTGGGTCTTCCTTCTGCCCAATCTTCCCATCCTGGTAAAGGGCGTAGATGTTCAACAATTGACTTTCGCGGTTTCTTTTTCCTTTTTTCCTTTTCAAAGGGTGGGAGTGGTTTTTCTGGTATGTCAGCTGGTATGTCTTCTTCGATTGGAATTGAAGGAGGTTGTTCTTTTAGTTGATTTTTCAGAAGACGAATTTCACGTCCCAGAGGTTTCACCTTTGCTTGGATTAAAGCCGGTGGTGTTGTTGTGTCCGTTAACAAACGATGTTGTTGAACAGAAAGTTGTGCTGCCTTTTCTAATAAAGGGTCTTCCATAATCTGACCTTTATAGAATTGCATGAGTTGATAAAATTCTTGTTTGGGAATCATTAACACTTCATCCATGATGAATTCTTCGTTTTGTTTTTTTGAAGCGAGGGGTTTTTATCTCTAAAGACGACGACCTCTTCCATGTGTTAATTCACTGCAAGAATGACAAAGTTCATAACATCCTCCTTCTGCTACTTTATCTGGTGCAGTTAGACAGTTGTGACACAATAAACTTTTTTGAAGATTCATGTATTTGTCATTAAGACTGTTGTAAGTGTTTTGCCAGAATGTTTTTGAATCTTCGTGTTTTTGTAGAAGTTCATCGTACTTTTTGTTGGCTTCTTGAAGAAGGGATGTCATTTCTCTTATCATATTTTGAAACGTTTCTACTCTCTTTGAAGAAGACATTGACAAACAGAATCCAATCCTTTCCAGAAGGTACCTCCTTTTTGAGAGAGTAATATCTTTCGACGTTTTTTTTGCAGAATTTTTCCTTTTGGCAATCTCTCTCAATTTGTTTTTATAAGGTTTTAGCTGAGTCATTGTCGAAGGAGGAACTGGAACATTTTTTTTCAAAAGATTTAACACCATTCCACTCAATGCATTGACTTGATCCTTGTTAGCATGAATCAATTGTTCTTCTCGTTTGTATCGATTCTGTTCTTTTAGAATGGAACGAAGGAAGGGGAGATGACGTTGAATCCGCTTCATCGTTGTCGTCGTCGTCGTCGTCGACGTTGCAATCGTTGTTGCATTTCCATTCCTTTTTTTATACCAAACCCTGCTGCACCACTGACAGCTCCCAGAGCAGCTTTTTTTGCAATTTTAGGAGCAGCTTTTTTGGCTGCTTCTAATCCAGCTTTGGCTGCAGTTTTTGCTCCAGCTTTAATGCTTGCTTTGGTTATAGCTGGGGCTGAAGATTTTGCAACCCTGGCAACGAGAGGAATTATTTTTCCGAGAAAGGAAAAAAAACCTCTTCCACGCATTTCCCTTTTTCTAAGACGGCGTCGACGTTGTTTTCGTATTGCTTTCATACTTCCCAAGGTTTGTAATGAGCGCTGTAATGTCCAGTGGCTCCTTTGGCTCCCATTCTTTTATATTTTTTGCTTCGACCCAGATCTGCACCTATTCCTGCAGCGGTGAGAAACGTTCCTAGGAAACCACCTCTCATGTTTTTTCTATACGACGGAATCCTTAATCCGAATCCTCCTTGCTTTGGGGGTGGCCATTGCATCCACGGCCAAATGAGTCCACCTCGTTGAGTTCGAGAAGTTCTACTTCTTGTTTTTCGTGCTTTTGATCGGACGTTTCTTCTTTTGACTTTAGGCATTCTGCACGTTGAATGATGGACGAGAGATTCTTTTTTATAATAGAATCACGCCAAATTAAGCGTTGGTATTGTTTACTTATTCGATCCGGAATTGGTGGAGTGAAATCTGTGATGTCATCTGTTGTTTGTAATTTCACGAGAAAGGATGTAAATTCATCCATGGGTAATCCTCTGACATATGTTCTCAATCGACACATGTCCTCTTTGAACGAAAATTTTTTGAAATCGTTCCATCCTTTGACAACAACACCCACGGCAGTGATCACACTTGCAATGATGGTGTTTTTTAAACAGGCCCCAAAACCATTCCAATTGCCATAATCGAGAGTGCCATTCCATTCAAAATTGCAGTACATCTCTTGTAGTGATAAAACATTTGTCTATGACACCACCATTGTTTGTAATAGAAGGAGAACAACGAATCAAGTTTTCGGAGTTCATCTCGATCCAATTGAGAATTGAAAATGCTTCCATTAAGAATGGAAATCGAAGTCATTGCTTAATTTGATATCCTTGAGGAATTGCGTCTTACAGTTGGACGACGTCCGTCTTTATACGTGGTAGTGACTGTATTGGTTGTTGTAATTCCAGCTATTCGTCGTCCATTGGCAATTTGAAGTTGATCATTCAACAACATTTCCAATCGCTGTTGGAGATCCCCTTCATCGTCATCGTCATCGTCATCATCATCGTCAGGATCATCATCAGGATCCGGATCTGGAGGAGGTGGTGGAGGTGGTGGACCTCGACCTCTTCCTCTTCCTCTCCCTCTTGAAGGAGAACTTGCTCCTCTTGGAGGCAATCCAGTTGGAGGAACCAAGGGTCTTCTTGGACGAGTTGCAGGTAATCTTTGTCCTGGCATTGTTTTCCCACGTGGTAATCTCTGAGTTGTGTTACAGTTCTTCCTCGTGCAGTGGATGCTTGTCCACGTACAGCTGGTCTTTTTCCAGCTGCCATTTGACGTCTTATTCTAGCTTGTGCTGCTTCATCGCTTGCACTTCCAACACCTGCTGGAGGTGAAGCAGTAGAAGGAACAACAATAGGAGATTGTCGTCGTGCAGGTGAGTCTGGAGAACCCGGAGACGATGACTCACTTCCTCCTACCCCTGCTGGCATACTTCTCCTTGAAGGGGATACAGGTGACACAGGTGATACAGGTGACACAGGTGATACTAGTGACACAGGTGATACTGGTGTACTTACTCTTCTTGGAGTGAAACTTGCAAATTCCAATTCTTCCGGTGGTAAATTAGCAAGATAATCGATATTAAGTCCTATCTCCTCTAATGTTGGAGATGGATTCGTAATTTGCTCAATGTAACTTCTCTCTGATTCCCCTACTCCAGCAGGATTCATGGTTGAAGGTTGATTTCCATTTTTTTCACTGATTTATATATCCTTTTTTCTGATGAGAAATTGATTCCCTCTTCTTCCAAAATATTCGAGAAAAGTCTCATCTCATCGGACGAGGCAGGATGGAGATCAATTAGCAAGTAACCAAAGGGTTTGTCAGTGGCTTTTTGGAAAGTATCCAAAGCATCTCTTTCCAAAAAGATGGGAAAGATTGTAAAAATAAATTTCGCACTCCTCTCATAATTGGTCACGTGGATTTTTGAAGGCAACCACGTAATGGGCGTTTCTTGAAATGCTTTTTGCATACTTTCCTGCAGGAAACATATCTTGACACATATAAATCACACTAATGTTTTGATGATGAGAATGCTTCGTAAACAAGTCCAATACTCGTTTATCCCCACTACCTTCATCCATAAGGTCATCCATGACCAATAATCCTCCTTCTGGAAACCATTTTGGAAGATCTTCTGTTTCGGGGATCCCTTCGTGAAAGGTGATACCCCTTTTTTTCATTTCATCAAATTTGTTTTGCTAGGCTCCATAACAGTAATGTATTTTCTTGGGTGTATTTTTGAAGAGGTTCAAGTTTTTCAACATTAATTTTTTGGTGAATTCTGTTTTTCCACACCCTGAAGGACCGACCACAAGGATAGACGAAGGAGAATAAAATCGGAATGCTTTTCCCCACTTCATCGTTATGAACACTAACAGCAACAATACCAAGTTTCCTCTCTTTTATTCAATAACTCAACTTTTCTTACTAACATACTTGATCACAATCTTTTTTAATTTCTTTTTTAATCATTTTCTTTAACATTTCACCCACTTTATGGTCATTGGCAACATAATCATGTTGAGAAAACATGTTCAAAAAATCTTGCAAAGAATGACCTCGGGCTTTTCCTTTCAAGTAAATTAAACAATAATGTCCACAGCTTTGACTTGGAATGGCTTGCAATGATTTCCCATTGGAAATGACATATTTCCAATGCTTCTTCAACCATGCTTCAACTGGGCTTGCTTTGTAATGTTCAAGAGGAAGAGCAAAACTGTCCATGATTTCGCATACATTCTCATACGTCCACATCACCAACCAATGCGTTCCAGGTTCTCCAACCGGGTCCATGTTTACAATGTAAGCTTGAGGGACTTTTTTTTAGGTTGTTTTGGCAATTCATTTGAAGCACATGTTCCATAAAAAATTTGGTTCAGGTAATCATCTTCTCTACTCAAATGATTCAATTGAGAGGTAGTCAGAGCAATGGATTCCATTAACGCTCGTAGATGTTGTAGATAACAGTTCCGTTGGGATCAATGTTCAACACGTCTTCAAATTCACCAAATAAAAGGATAGTAATGGCTTTTCCTGGGTTCTTTTCAAACCATATTTTCAATTGCAGATCTCCAGCTTGTTTGGGGTTCAACATTGCACTGTCTGCTTTTCCACTGGCCACATTGTCGAACATGAAGACTGATGCATTTCTTTGATGCCCCCACTCTTTATCTGTTATCATTCCGGCTTGTTGCTTTTGTAGAGCTCCACTGGCTTGAAGAAACCTAAAATAACCTGCTTGATCTTTTTTTCCATCCGATCCATTCAATTCAAGTGTTTCATAAGGGTATTCCTCTCCTCTTATGATCTGCTTCATCTGGGTAACTGCCATCTTTTGAAAAGCAAAAGGGTAATAGTTTGGATCTCCATTGAACGCTTTCGCATCCAAAAGACACACAACAATCATTCGATCGGGAATCCTTCCTTGAAACAGATTATTTTCTTCCCAGTAAGCGCTGCTTCCGTCGAAGCTGAAGGTTCTGATTTCACTTCGAACCACAGGGTAAACAGCCCACTGTCTTCTCACACTGATATTCTGTATGATACTGTCATAGACAGCAGCATTCAGTCTTAGCTGGCAAAGATGAAACCTCAATTCAATGTCATTTTCATCTAGTTTTCCTCTCTTGGGAGAAGTATGTCCATTACTCCACAGGAAGAAGTCTGGAGAGTTGAAGTACATCCTCATTTTGATTTCCACTCGAGGCACCAGCGCTTTTCCACAGTGGAAAATTTCTTGGTGAGGTTTGAACATCAAAGTGATTTCATTTTTTCCATAGTATTTTTTTGTCTCTGCTTTGAGAATCTTGATATTACTGAACTGACTTTCAGTAAACGTGGTTTATCCACGCGTAGTGGCATCATTGCTAGTAGCCCATCCTGCTTCACCTTCCTTGAGAGTATCATTCAAAACAGGCAATTGATCAAGGGCGTTCACCCAGCCTTGAGGTCTAAGGATGGTTTCTCCATCATCACGGTTATAGTTGAGTAGAGTTTCCAAATAAGCTTTGTAAGCATGTGTCGCTCTGGGGACTGATGAGTGTTCCGTTTAATCTAATACTACATTGTTTGAAGAGGGTATGCGCAAAGTTATTTGCTATGTACATTTCATCACCCTCTACAATTGCATTACTATCCGTTTTCTTCAGTTTTATCTTGAGTGTGAAATAACTCCGATTCAAATCTGTAAAGTCATCCAAAGCAGGAATGATAAATTCTGCAGGAGTTATTCCATTTGTGGTTGGACTGATTGTCACCATTCGATAACCAGAAAAACTGGTATTCGTTTTTGGCAGTCTAAAAAGTGACAGAGATCTGTCAAGAACAGGGTTGGATCTTGGATCCGCTGGGATTGGCTCCATTCCGCTCATCGTCGTCGTCGTCGACTGCGTCTTGGATTAACAGCTCGTCTTTTATAGCCAGCAGCATTAAGTAGTCTTCTTAATCCACTGGAATCTTTATACCGACCCCCTCGCTGTCTTCTTCGTCGAAGTGTGGGTCTTCCTCGTCGTTTTTTGAAAACTAAAAATCCACCTCGCTGTCCAAATCCTCTTTCTCCGCGAA
Organism: Cladopsammia gracilis; assembly: GCA_022457155.1. Lineage (NCBI taxonomy): Eukaryota > Metazoa > Cnidaria > Anthozoa > Scleractinia > Dendrophylliidae > Cladopsammia > Cladopsammia gracilis. The sequence continues at coordinate 17,724 of JAJGOT010001306.1, forward strand.
GTCGGGTTACTCTTGATCTAATCGGTTTGAAAGGCATCTTACACTCCAAAAATATCTCGAGCACGTTTCACCTTTTTAGGATGTTTCTTTGCAACTGTTGCAGCTTTTCGCTTGACTCCCCTTTTTAAACCTTCTCGAAACCCCTTAACAGCTTTCATTGTCACATTTCCATTTTTTTTTACTGGATCGAATACCTTCTACTGCTCCCATGATCGCTTCTTTTCCAATATCTTTTATGTTTCTTTTGATCGTCTCGAGCCATTTTCCGCCTTCCTGCGTTCCACTGGAATGGAATCGTGTCAAACTTCCACCTCACATGATTTTTTCTGAGTAACAACAACTGGATGCGTTCTCCTTTTTATTCTTTTTTGAAGTGCAAGGTCAAAATTGTGCTACCTCCTCCAAATTTCACCAACTTTCCATTGGTTTCTGCAACTTCAGTCTGAATGATGTCAATGAATTCGTTTCGAATGGGTAAATATTGAACGTGAAGTGGTTGAAAATACGAGCTAGCTAATCCTTGTCTTTTGAATTCAACCTCTCTTAGTAGATCCACCACCTGATTGCCCACTGCACTGCTTCCACCAACGTTCGAATAAACAAAAAGTGTTCTTGAAGGAGATCCCATCATACTTTGAAAGGATCTGTTGAGATTGAGAAACCTCCAACTCAAATATGGGTTCAAAAAAAGAAACTCAGACTCGATGCCATCCACAGTAATTCTATCGAAATCAATATTTTCTTTGGGGTAATCCACAATTGGATTATTGAAATCTTCAATAACCAAATTTCTTCCAAGTTCATAGTCAGTCTCAGTTTCTATAAACCATCCCATTGCTTTTCCCACTTTAAGATTGATCCCAAATCGTACATGATCCAAATTGGCATTGCTTCCTTTTGTTTTTTTCTCCAATATTGTTTCTACCATTTTAAAGCAATGGTAATGCTTTAAGGTAAAAATGTAACTGAATATTCAGCTTAATTTTCGTACTGTCACCATTTGTGGGCTAAGTGTACAAAACGTTAGTCTAGCGACACCAAAAATTTGGCATTAAATTTACCACAATTTTCGCAACGAAAGGTCAATATGTATTTACCATTTTAAAGCTACGGTAATGCTCTTAGGTATAAACATAACAGTTTTGCAAAATATTAAGTGGAAGAGTTAAAATATTCACATTAATTATCATCGTGTATTGGACTTACGGGACACTATTTTGGATTCAAACGTTCAATGAAGTTCAATTTAAATTTCTTTTGATTTTGGTCGATGTGCAACCTCAGGTTTGAGTCCTTTTAACAACAATAGTATCCATCACGCCCTTGATTATCAAATCTATATCTTTAAAGCGCATTTAAACTTTGCGCGTTGAGTCACACTTTCATTGTAAACTCTTTGTCTCGCAAACCATCAAACAAGCATTAATTCATGCAAATTTGCTTCACATCAGTTTTTCAAAACGCATGGGCCGCCAAACCGGGTAACTGATCACTTTCCACGCGATTTCGCATAAGACAAACTTCAGTTCAAGAAACCTTTAAAAATGTTCTTTAAGTTCAAATGAGAACAGACACCAAACATAATTTACACAAGAGGCCCGAGGCAATTCAATATTAATCATTCAAAGTCAACCAAATTGACAACAAAGTGAGCTTTATGTTCCTATAAAATTTGGTAGTGTTTCATTAAATCCATTTGCGAATAACCTTAATTTAGTAGGTTGTATAAGAGATTTTAGAGGTTACAAAAGTGCCTTTTTTGCAAGATATTCCATCGATGAGACATCCCAGTTTCTTTTTACACTCACCCTAAGAAATTGTTCTTGACGTATAATTTGATGTAGAATGACAGTAAAGATCCAGTAGTAACAAGGCCCTGAAAATAGAGAGTCCCCGTTTTCAGAATTAACGCCTGTTATTCTATTAGCTAGTGATTATATTATAAGCCCAAAAAGCGCTTTTACGGAAAATCAATGGAACTGCAGTCTTGTCGTTGTGTATGTACACCTTGACACAAAAAATGCTGCGCTGTCTTATTCTTTATACCGTGGCAAAAGAACTCTTCTTTTGATATATAATTTGATGTAGCATTACCGTAAAGTTCCAATAGTAACTCTAATTCTAAAGAGGCCTTTGAAACCCTTTAGACCTTTTTGGGCCCGAAAAGTCTGCGTGGAGTTTTGAGAAAGGCACTCCTGGGACCCGAAAAGTTAACGGAACCTTTGAGAAACAGGCCCTTGGAAATTAAATCCGTAAACTGTCACGTTGAGTTTACTGGCCCAAAAGTTATCTGGACTTTTGAGGAACAGCGTGGTTTGGAGATAAGGCTATTATATTCAGCTCCAGGCCCTTTTGGTTCCTCTGTGGTAGAAGCGATGACTGTGTTCAAGAACCTCCAACAGTTTCTGATTCTGCAGTACTCTAATGAACCCATCAGTCATCATTGCAACAAGTAAGTACGTAAGGCATTGAAGATAGTTCCAGGAACAATACACCAACAATACCAAGTTGGAGAGTCACTGCACCATGCCTCCTTGGATCAGAGTTCGTACGACACTACAGTTCCAGGGAGGGATCATATGAACTTGTCCCAACTGATAGACATGAATGTTTCTGTTAACGATGGCGACGGCTTAATTTTGGGTATCGACCCTGCAAGCGATAGACTCTGGAGAATGCCATTTACACAAGGCTTAATCGCTGGACGCCCCTGAATTGTTTGCGACTCATTACGTCAGGAATGAGATGACATGGAATGTTCTCCATCAGTTCAAAGGTCACTGGCTCAGCCCATATATGGTGCGTACAAAACCTTGGTCTAGGGACACCCACAATTTTAAATTTCCCACGGTTTTCGCAACAGCTCAATGTTTTTACCATTTTTGGGTATTCGTTCGTAAAAACAACAGAAAAGTCATAGTCCGTGAGCTCACGGTAGCATCTAAAGTTGCCATGGAAGCTCCTAAGGTTTTGTCTGTTATCGATGTAATTTCATGTGTAATTTCATAGGTAATATATATTTATACTTATTTACGACAATGATATTATTTAGCTTAATTTTCTAAAATTTAAACTGCACACCACTAATATTCGTTGCTGCGTCTTTCATTGCTATTTTTCCCTCCCAAGTTTTGCATATTAATTAACATTTTCATATTTTTGCTTCCCTATTTCACAGGTTGAACTTGAATCCCAAACATTTGTTGCCATATGTAGAGAATAAAGAAAAGCTAAAAAAAAAACCTGAATCAGCCGGACCTACAAGGCATTTGACGAAATAGAGTTGGAGAGAGCTGCGAAACGTGCTAAATCGACCATACCATGCCAGGAAGATGTTCATGAGGCAACCTCACAGAGGGTAGTGGGGAAGATGTTGGAGCGATGGCAGAGTATGCGGTAGAGAACGTCAGAGGGCAGACAGAGACAGACTACTAAAGCCCTCGGAAAGAAAGAGATGTCATCGGGAGAGCGAAAAAAACAGAATTGGGGTGGACAAAATACACAGTTGATGAGACGAAATGGCCAGGAACAGTTGAATGCTGCGGAAAAAACTTTTCCCGCGCTGGTGCGTTTAGATACCATGTAGAAAAAGAACATTTTAGAAGTTGTCGATTTCGTCTTGGAGCGGATTAATAAAATGAGTAGCACAATCCAATCATGGCTCACATTTGCGTAACAGCTTAATTTTAGGTTAAACTGCCAACGTGGCAAGAAATCCAATTTACATCTATTTACCGAACTTTCTAGAACCTTTTTTGAGACAATTAAGACACGGGAAATGCACATGTTGCAACTATTTTCAGTAACCGAGCTCGTGCTCAATGTAACGTTCCTTAATGACTTATCTGATGTAATAATCGCCTGACTTTTAGTATAAATTTTGGGACACTGTAATTTTGCAAAATATTAAGCGGAACAGTGACAACGATCTAGAGACACCCACAGTTTGGCATTAAATTTCCCATGATTTTTGCAGTGAAATGCAGTGAATATGTTTCTACCATTTTAAAGCAATGGTAATGCTTTAAGGTAAAAATGTAACTGAATATTCAGCTTAATTTTCGTACTGTCACCATTTGTGGGCTAAGTGTACAAAACGTTAGTCTAGCGACACCAAAAGTTTGGCATTAAATTTACCACAATTTTCGCAATGAAAGGTCAATATGTATTTACCATTTTAAAGCTACGGTAATGCTCTTAGGTATAAACATAACAGTTTTGCAAAATATTAAGTGGAAGAGTTAAAATATTCACATTAATTATCATCGTGTATTGGACTTACGGGACACTATTTTGGATTCAAACGTTCAATGAAGTTCAATTTAAATTTCTTTTGATTTTGGTCGATGTGCAACCTCAGGTTTGAGTCCTTTTAACAACAATAGTATCTATCACGCCCTTGATTATCAAATCTATATCTTTAAAGCGCATTTAAACTTTGCGCGTTGAGTCACACTTTCATTGTAAACTCTTTGTCTCGCAAACCATCAAACAAGCATTAATTCATGCAAATTTGCTTCACATCAGTTTTTCAAAACGCATGGGCCGCCAAACCGGGTAACTGATCACTTTCCACGCGATTTCGCATGAGACAAACTTCAGTTCAAGAAACCTTTAAAAATGTTCTTTAAGTTCAAATGAGAACAGACACCAAACATAATTTACACAAGAGGCCCGAGGCAATTCAATATTAATCATTCAAAGTCAACCAAATTGACAACAAAGTGAGCTTTATGTTCCTATAAAATTTGGTAGTGTTTCATTAAATCCATTTGCGAATAACCTTAATTTAGTAGGTTGTATAAGAGATTTTAGAGGTTACAAAAGTGCCTTTTTTGCAAGATATTCCATCGATGAGACATCCCAGTTTCTTTTTACACTCACCCTAAGAAATTGTTCTTGACGTATAATTTGATGTAGAATGACAGTAAAGATCCAATAGTAACAAGGCCCTGAAAATAGAGAGTCCCCGTTTTCAGAATTAACGCCTGTTATTCTATTAGCTAGTGATTATATTATAAGCCCGAAAAGCGCTTTTAAGGAAAATCAATGGAACTACAGTCTTGCCGTTGTGTATGTACACCTTGACACAAAAAATGCTGCGCTGTCTTATTCTTTATACCGTGGCAAAAGAACTCTTCTTTTGATATATAATTTGATGTAGCATTACCGTAAAGTTCCAATAGTAACTCTAATTCTAAAGAGGCTTTTGAAACCCTTTAGACCTTTTTGGGCCCGAAAAGTCTTCGTGGAGTTTTGAGAAAGGCACTCCTGGGACCCGAAAAGTTAACGGAACCTTTGAGAAACAGGCCCTTGGAAATTAAATCCGTAAACTGTCACGTTGAGTTTACTGGCCCAAAAGTTATCTGGACTTTTGAGGAACGGCGTGGTTTGGAGATAAGGCTATTATATTCAGCTCCAGGCCCTTTTGGTTCCTCTGTGGTAGAAGCGATGACTGTGTTCAAGAACCTCCAACAGTTTCTGATTCTGCAGTACTCTAATGAACCCATCAGTCATCATTGCAACAAGGAAGTACGTAAGGCATTGAAGATAGTTCCAGGAACAATACACCAACAATACCAAGTTGGAGAGTCATTGCACCATGCCTCCTTGGATCAGAGTTCGTATGACACTACAGTTCCAGGGAGGGATCATATGAACTTGTCCCAACTGATAGACATGAATGTTTCTGTTAAGGATGGCGATGGCTTAATTTTGGGTATCGACCCTGCAAGCAATAGACCTCTGGAGAATGCCATTTACACAAGGCTTAATCGCTGGACGCCCCTGAATTGTTTGCGACTCATTACGTCAGGAATGAGATGACATGGAATGTTCTCCATCAGTTCAAAGGTCACTGATCCCTGCTTGGAGTCCAGTTCTTTCTCGAGTTTAAATAGAAATAAAGGAAAGCGTGGTTAACCATCCGTATTTAGGGCAGATTCTCATGAAATTTCCAAACCGAAGGAAATAGCTAATCATTTTTGTTAATATTTTACTAACATTGGTCCTAATTTAGCTAGCAAAATTCCTGCATCAGAAAAGTCGCATAGTTCTTTTTTACCCCCAACACTAGTCAATACAATATTTCTAGAAGAAGCAAATGAGCAAGAAATTATTGAAATATGTGGTACTTGTCGTTCAGGTACTGCTGTAGGTCATGACAACATTTCTATGAACTTAATTAAAAATTCTATTGATAACATAATTTTCCCTATTACTAGCATAATTAACTTATCCATCACCTCTGGTATTGTACCAAATCAATTAAAAATTGCTCGAGTTATTCCTTTATTTAAATCTGGTGAACAGGATATATTTACAAATTACAGACCTGTTTTATAGCGCCATTTTGAAGTCATTAAATGATCACGTCAGCGATGACTTCCCGTCAAAGCTACACGTTTTCCCGGGGTAGCCACTACTCTACGCGTTTGTTTTGTACGGGTAATGATGTCGGAAAAGCGGGTACGTTTTTTTGCCTTTGTACCTACTTTATTTGACAAAAAAGGTCTATAGGATGTTACATAAACACTTTCTTTTTCACTTTGTAAAATCTCGGCGATAAAGGTCATAAAGAAAACTTTTGGTATGGAAAAAAGGCGGACGAAATTGTTTGCTGCCAGATGAGCTTAAGCTTAAGTTTAACTTATGCAGCATTTTTCTCATTCAGAAACATTTTTCATATCAATTTACAACATTTGAAGTACAGGATGAAGTCCTGAATCGACTTTTGATTGACAACTTTGTTTCTATACTTTTAAGGACATTTAGTTCAATCAAATCTTGTAAAATACTGCTAAAATATTCGAATCCGACTTGAATTTGTTGGCGACGCTTCTGTTTTGAGACAGCGCAAAGCATAGCAGAGGGAAGGAAACATGAACACATGAACTACTGAAGGTTGAAACGCATTGAAATACACTTTTTTATCTATGACAGACCATGTTTAGGTGGCACATGAAACATAACATTGACCTGGCGAAGGAGATCGTAAAAGTCCCCAACGCGACTTTTTCACCCGTGTATCTTAACTCGAAACCTAAACCGCCATAGCCGGGTACGGCTACCGGTGACTTACCCGTACCCGTACAGGGAACCGGGGTATGTTAAGGTCTCTATTTTTCCTTTTTCTTTTGCATGTTTTCTCGTTAAGAATGAAGATGCTGGCATTAAAATAGCAATTTATATCAAATTTTGTACCTTGCAGTTGTTACAGATTACTAAACCCCTAATTTGTTCATTGTTGAAAATAAACTAATCCTTGTATGGTTCAAAATGCTGTTGAAACTTTATTGAAATGAATAGTACAATTGTTTTTTTATTGCAGCTAATTTTCTTTTTCATTGTTTTTATTTGCAGAGAAACGTTTTAATTGTGGAGGAAGGGACCACCTTCGGAGGGATTGTCACTCCTTAAAGGAAGAGTGGCAAAGTAGAAAAAGGGGAAAAGTAGAAAAGGTGGAAGGGGAAAAGGCAATCCTTTCCGAAAGGGGCAGACCACAATGCTACAGTTTTTTAAAGAGCATTGAAGAGTTTTTTTTGAAGATCAGTTTTCCACTGAGAGTGAAGGAAAACCTTTTGTGTACCCTAATGCCCACTGCTCTCTAATTAACTCAAGCCCAGATAAATGGTAAGTTTCTATCTTCTTTGATCACGAAAACTACCTTACCTCGTTTAATTCAAATTATATTGTTTTAACATCGAAATCATGCCTACCTTATTTTAAAATCATCACCAAATATCAGGAAGACGAGTCACAAAGCGAAGTCAAGAAGATGGCGCATCTGAAAGTGCCGAACAAGCAGGTAAATGGTTTATAATTAATGTGGCAAATGTTATTCACGTCACCCCTACATGTATTTAGCAAATTGCACGTAGGGTTCAGCCATTGGTGCCATTGTTTCGAAACGTGTAGATTCAATAGGTTTCTTGCTTTTAATTTAAAGTATGTCGGCATTTCCCCTTCCACAACCCCCCACAGAAACTATTTTTACCCTCTCCACCCCCCTAGAAACCTATAAGCCATGTAACTCTTCTGAACTCCTGATGAGAAAAGGGCTACATTCTTTGCTTTTTAAGGTTGGCATGAATTTTTATTAAGTGAGCTCACTGACTATAATTTCTTAAGCATCAGTTAATTCTTACAAATTATAACTATTTTTTTCCATTAGTCAATCTATTTAATTTAATCACAGAAAAAATTATGCAAGAGATTACACAAAAAAGGAAAATTAATCAGGAAAATGGAAGCAAGAAAGAAAACAAAAGGGAGAAAGATTGAAAGGAAAAGGATAAAAAGTCAATTAACCCTATTCAGACTGAGGGGGGGCTTTTCGACCCCCCCCCCCCCCCCCCCCGCTCCAGTAAAATTGTGATAACTCTTACACCGAAATAGCTATGAGGCTGAAATTTTCTGACTTTTCCTAAAATTTATCTAGGGACATTTTGGTATCCATAACATGTCAGCGTGATTAACCATGTTGCCATGGCAACCGGTTTTTGACACATAGGTTTTCAAAATATTAAAATATGGTGAATTTTTTATTTTAAGATCTTGTTCTTTGACTTATAGTGCATTTTCTTGTTAGAATAGTTTTTTCTTGGGACCAGTTCTTGAAAGACATCAAAAATTTTTAACATCAAATATTTGGGGGGAGGGGTAGGTAAATTTTTGCTCTCTTTTACTTATAGACAAACATTTTGTACTATCTATTAAATAATGCTTCCGTGTTCATTGTTTGGATAATAGACATTAGTTTGATACGTGTTTTATACATTCTGATCCTTTTCTCTTTTAGATATTTTTTTAAATTTTCATTGAAACAAAAAAAAATCCAAAATAGCGGACAATAATTTCAAAATTATAGTTTTGTCGCTTTTTATTGCTTTTTCTCGCTTTACAAGTGTGTCCTTGTTCAGTGTATTTATTATGTTTTAATATTAAAGAGATGATTTTACAGTTATATTTGACATTTTAAGTATCTGGATGGAAAAATATCAAAGAAACGTTGGAAAAACAAAAATGACGTCATTGTGACGTCATTATTGGGTGTGGCAGGTCAAAAATGGACGTGAGGTGTCCTTGTATGGAGGTGAACATTGTGTGAAAATTTCATGGTCCTAGTCTTACTGGTTCCAGAGATATGGGGGGTCCGAGGAGCCCCCCCCAGTCACAAATTGCCTAAAAAAGCCCAGTCTGAATAGGGTTAAGATGGCAAAAATGCTTATTAAAAAGAAAAAAGAAAACAAAGAAAAAGAAGCAAATGGAAAGAACAGAATCAAATCAGAGCAACTTTTTAAAACTAACACCATCCGTGCAAAGAAGTTAGTTGCACAAATGACACTAATGTCTAAAGAGTTAATCCTATTAATGAGGGACATTGAGTCATCATATTACAACAAGGCTTAAGAATTTTTATTCGTTCTCTTACTATATCAAGCTTTCTCACGACTACCAATGTTATAAAAATCAAATTCGCTAACAACTATTGTCAAAGATAGTTTTAATCCATTTGCATGTCAGGCTCGGATTATCAGTTTGTGCAAAGATATAAACCCCCATCTTAGCTGCTGATACCACTGATTTATCAATGCCATAATATCTGTATAATCCCAACTAGTTATCAAACTGTTTCATTCCGTTCGACTTTCTAAATTCCTTTGCATTAAAAATTAATTATTTTTTTATTTAATTTGATTCGGGCTTTATTTGGTCATAAGAAAAGACATTTCTCCTAATTATTTATTGATTAAAATTTCAATATAACAAAAACTTATTTTGCAATAGGTATTAAAACAACTGGGATTAACTCTATTGTTTCAATATAAATGATAACATAAGCCACACCTTAAGGGTTCATTCTCTGCTATAATTCTTTTCCTTCTAGTATAAAAGATCCGTTCAGACCTTTTCTCTTTCTTGCCAGTTTATGCGTTCGGTTGCTGGTCGCTGCGATGGCTGCTGATTCATGGTTTGGTCATCCTGTCAATTATGTTCTCATTTTCTGTGCGTCATTTTGGTTGTCATTCTTTCTGGTTTGCAATTGAGGTTGGCCATTTGTTTCTTTTGTTTTCATACAAACGGATGATTAATTCGGGCCTTTTCTCTCGCATGCTAGTTTTTATGCTTGGTTGTTGGTTGCCTTATCGCTCAGAGATTTATGGAGGTGGTTGGCATGTCGGCTACGCCCTGTTTTCACGTAATGCAATTTATGTTTCCCCTCCGTTCGTTTTTCTGGTTTACATTGTTCATTGGGCTGTTCGTTTCTTTTACTTTTTGTACAAAATGTCTAACATTTCTTACAAATTAAGGGTGGCAACAGGTATTAAAACATATAGAGTCAAACTCTACTGTTTTAATATAATTGTTAACATAAGCCACATTTTAAGGGCTCTTTCTTTGTTACTATTCTTTCTCTTCTAGCACAAGAGATTCATTCAGTCCTTCTCTTTGTTGCTGACGGGTTTTTACGTTCGTGTGGTGGCCGCCTTGTCGTTTGGAGATTCATAGTTTCTGAGCTGTCCTTTCAGTTGTGCTCTGTTTTTCAGTGCGTCATTTTAGTTACTCTTCCGTTCATTCATTCTCGGTTTGTGATTTTATGTTGGGCTGTTCGTACCTTTTGCTTTATATACAAAAACAAATCTCTCCATTTTTTTTCAGCTACCACAATGCAGTTTCAACCAAATTAAAACGATGAATTCAGCATTGATTACACAGTACAATCACGCTCCACTGGAAACACTCCAGTTCAAGACAACCTGTTTGAGGTTAATAATAAAAAATGCCTTACATCAAGATGCATTCACTGAGCAATTCATAGCACATCAATACTTCCAATTTTTTTTCACATTTTTACTTTGACATTCCAATTTTCGTTTAATTCTCTAGAATGTGGAGTTGCAAAGAAATGAAGGAGAACGATTTTACTTTATCAAATGCTTCAACAATGCAACTCACGTACGAAGAGTTGAAGGAGACAACCCTGAATTCCCTTTGTTGGAATATTCAACAGATAAAACAACCGAAGAGAATTTTTTTGCACTATATTGATTTGTTTAATTTGTAATTAGACTTTGTTGAACTACGACACACTCTGTAAGCAGTTAAATCAACTTGTACACAAAATCTGTTATGCTCGATTTGGACCACCAGCACCAAAACCATTCAAGGTCATATCACTTCAACATGCTGAAACTCTCTGGGACTTCTTCAAAGACTGCAATTGTTGAACTACACTCTTCCAGAATTCAACGAGGTTTGTGCATATCAATTAGCACCATCATATGACGGAGTACCGTCAATTGTATCCATGGTTGATTGATGAACATCAATTGAACTTCAACCGGTATTATTGTGAAAAATACGGAAAAACAAAAAAGTACCTTGATTCAAGTCACATTAAGAATGATAAAGATGATTTCCAAACAATTTGTGGGGACCAATGAGGTTCCAATTCCAGTCACCCGTTACTATTGCATTTGAACATTATCTTATTTTTTTGTACTCTTTTAAGAATTCTTCGTTCAAAGTTGTTTATTGACATGAAATCACAGGTGTGGCCTCTTTTTTTCCACGTGGGTGGGGGCACAAACACGTGATCGGATCATCACGTGACCCAAGGACAACTACGTCATTTAATATAGGGGATTTTGACCATTTCCTAGATCGCCTCCACTGATGACATCATATTTATTGGAAAATGACCATTTTCGCAATCTCGTGGAATTTACGGGCGTGGTTAGGAAAAAATGACCATTTCCGCCGTAGGCACCCTTACTACTCCCTAGACCTAACTGTAACCCTTTTTAGACAACGTTGTCATCCCCCAAACAAACTACTAACCCCTAGCACAGGGATATTATTAAAACACTGACTGCTCCATAACAAAAAAAGAATTCTGTTTAATAACACTAGTAACACACTCAAAATAGGACCAGTCCATTTATGCCCACTTTTTATGCACATTAATTCATAATCATAACTTTACAGATAATATGAAAAATGAAGCATCAAAGCTCCATCAACACCGTTCATGTATTAAACCAGCAAAGACCAAACAACAAGAGGAAAAATAAAACAAAAGAAAAAAATTAAATGTAAACTTATGTGAAAACAAATGTGATCAAAAACAGGAAAACACACAAAAAAAAATCTGCACCCACACAATCTACAAAGAAATGAATATGGAAAACCCTTAAATGCATAACTTTTAGCCTCCAAAAAAGGAAATGCCCTTTGAACGCACATAATCTTCTGAAAATGCAAGAACGGAACAAAGTATCGATTTTCAACCTACAGTCCTTAATCTGTACAGAAACCTACAAAACAGCTGACTCCTCTTCCACAACTTCTTTAAAGTCCAACTCTGCTACAGTCATACACTTAAGGATGACAACAAGACACTCCAACAGAAATTACTACTCATAAAAACTGTGAAATCAACTCCTATAAAACCAGAGACCACAACCTAAAAATAACCTCTCAGCAAAAAGTAAATACTCTAAATAAACGACTAGATTCCCTCCACTCTAAATAACAGTTTTTTTTTTCTTCAACATCTCAACAACAGAATCAACCTATGAAAACTATAAAACACTTCAATCATTTTAGAACAGGAACTAATTTCAGCAAGAAAAATCAAACTCCAACAAGAACAAACCAAACAGAAATCTACAAACAAAATTCATAATTTCACCAACTTTACACTACCAGATGGATTTACTACGCTACTGAACAAACGAACCAATTTCATTCCAACTACAAATTCTACTACAAACAACCTAGAAAACACTACATAATTGGAAGTCAACTCAGCCTTAGAACTGATTATGAAAAAATAAAAATAAAACAATGCAACTTTAAAGGGGCGGGGTTTTTTCGTTTCTGTCTCAGACTGTGCTAGAATTAACACTGAGCATCTTACTTCAAACACAAAATGCACTAAGAACACCAAGAACAAGATATCAATTAAATTATTGTATAAAGAATAAACCATAATCAGTTTTTAGCAAATTTTCCACAACACATTGAATGAACTTGAAAAATTGGCAAATGTTTCATGTTGTAATCAATTTCCATCCTAGCGATCTTATTTATAGTTTCATTATACTCATAAAGCAATTTTAAACAAAACTGGACCATTATTTTTGCGTTTTTCTTGATATAATAATGACGTTTAGTATTTTTAAAATAACTACTAAAAATGGTGACATAGCCCCTTTAAAAAGTAAATCTACTAAATCAAGCAAAACATTTCAACCCTCTTTCCAAAGATATCCAATTAAACTGTTACAACAAGAACAATCTAAACCGACCGTTAACTTTCATATAAAATGCCGCCTAGTATTT
>JAJGOT010000145.1:0-117500 GCA_022457155.1 Cladopsammia gracilis
ATATTGATTCTCCTTATTGTTTGGCATACGTTCCTTTACCATTACTTTTGAGAATTTGTTTGCACATAAAAGCAATATTCTCAACTTGATGATTTTCTTTTTTCTTAACACCGCTTGATGTAGATGTCGAATTTTCTTTTCGCAGATGCTTTTGTGTGTGAAGAAGGCACCTGCCACAATGGTGGAACATGTGATGGTTCTGTGTGTAGGTATGGATAATACCAGGAGTTATTATTTGATAGCACACGAGCTTCCCGTTTGTAGGTACAGACCATACCGGGGGTTATTACCTGATAGCACACGAGCTTCCTGTGTGTAGGTACGGACATTACCTGGGGTTATCTGACAGCACACGAGCTTCCCGTGTGTAGGTACGGACATTACCTGGGGTTATCTGATAGCACACGAGCTTCCCGTGTGTAGGTGCGGACATTACCTGGGGTTATTATTTGATAGAACACGAGCTTCCCGTGTTTAGGTACGGACATTACCATGCAGGGTTTCATTATCTGTTAGCACACGAGCTTCCCGTGTGTAGGTACGGACATAACCGGTAGTTATTATCTGATACCACTCGAGTTTCCCGTATGTAGGTACGGCTGGTGGCTGATAGTCAGATGGACGCTCCAACACAGGCAGACAGACACGCAGACACACAGACAGACAGCACAGGCAAACTAAGTCTGATTGGCTGACTGACTGCCTTACCGATCGACTGATCTCCTCTCGGGAATACACGCAGCACTGGTTATAAACAAACTTTCGTTTTTGTTCTTTTAGATGCAAGGAAGATTATACAGGAACGAGATGTGAAACGTTTATTCCAACGACGCTGTCAATGAATAAGAGTGCTCCTACGACTACAACAGAATCTGCTACAGAAACTACAACAACAGAATCTGCTAAAGAAACTTCAAGAACAGAATCTGTTGAAGAACCTACAACAACAGAATCTTCCAAGACCACACGTAAGACCATAATGGGAGTAGCTGGTGGCTTTTGTTTTGGTGACCTCTTTATGTCTGACTGGCTTTATTTTGGAATAGGGATATTCAGAATGCTTACAACAAATCGGAATTTAGAGCCACTAAAATACGAAAAATATCGTAAATTTCGTTGTTGTCATTTTTTTCGACAACATTTATCCCGCTTATTCTTAAAGCGACATAGTGTCCCACCGAAATAGCGCTCTTAATCTATGTTATATCGCCAAATGCCACCAAATATACTAAATTGGATAAAAAGATTCTATAGATCAAAACAGAAGCAGTAGTTTAGAGATAAAGTGCAGGATTGCAAGGATGGAAGTGGATTACAGTTCATCAAACTTGATTTCGTAACAGGCGGTCAAGAAATCAATATTGCCATTCTTGTGGAATTTGGACGTTTTTAGCTGCCATGTTGTCTCTTTAGCAAATATTTCTTTTCTTTCGTCATTTTTGGCGATTTTTTCTTCCTATTTCAAGATAATAAAATAAGCTTAAAACAAGCTCCTACTGAGTGGAGACACGGTGGTGTAGTGGTTAGCGCGTCGGACTTTCAACCTGAAGGTCGGTGGTTCGAAGCCTGGTCTCTGTAGTCGTGTTGTTTCCTTAGACAAAAAACTTTACTCCACACTGTCTCTCTCCACCCAGGTATATAAATGGGTACCGGCGACAAAATGCTGGGGGTAACCCTGCGATGGACTAGCATCCCATCCAGGGAGGAGTAGCAATATTCCTAGTCGCTTCATGCTACAGAAACCGGGTTAAGCTTCGGCCGTGTGGGCCATCTGGCTCGTGTGCGACTTTACTTACTTAAACAAGCTCCTGGCCATGAAACCCCTTTAAAGTGCAGTTCAACATCTGCACATCGTAATAGCGGTAGAAGAACTGCATATATTGTTATCAATTATTGTTAGTATTGATTTACAAGTTCTCTTCCTAATTTTTAATTATCCCGCTGTTAGCTTCTGGACCATGTATAGAAGAATTGAAGTTTCAATGCAAACGGAGCAAAGAGTGTATTGCACGTGGCTGGGTTTGCGATGGCGAGCGAGATTGTAACGACGGATCAGACGAGGAAAGCTGCAACAGCACTCAATCCTGTAACGAGTTCCAATGCAACACAACTAATAAATGTATTCCTAAGGCGTGGGTTTGTGATGGCGAGAGTGACTGCACAGATGAATCGGACGAGCAAGGCTGCCAAGAAGTTA
Organism: Cladopsammia gracilis; assembly: GCA_022457155.1. NCBI lineage: Eukaryota > Metazoa > Cnidaria > Anthozoa > Scleractinia > Dendrophylliidae > Cladopsammia > Cladopsammia gracilis. Next base: position 2,198 of record JAJGOT010000145.1, read on the forward strand.
GCTCCTGTGCAAGTGGAGAGTTTCCATGCAGTTCAACTGGAAAATGTATTCTTAACGGATGGGTTTGTGATGGGGAAAGTGACTGCATAGACGGGTCGGATGAGCAAGGCTGCCAAGAGAGTTCCTGTACAAACATTGAGTTTCGATGCAATTCAACTGGAAAATGTATTCCTAAGAGATGGGTTTGTGATAGAGAGAATGACTGCACAGACGAGTCGGATGAACAAGGCTGCCAAGAGGTCTCGTGTAATAGTGGCGAGTTTCGATGCAATTCAACTGGAAAATGTGTTTCCCAGGACTGGGTCTGTGATGGCGATGTAGATTGTCAAGATGAATCTGACGAGTTTAACTGTACGGCTCAGCCCGCGTGTGAACCCGACCAGTTTACCTGTAAACAGTCAAGGTATGTTATACCACAGGTTTACCATCCTCTGTTTGTGTGGTGCACTGTGTGTTTGCAATGGCCGAATCGCTTAATAAAATTAGCCTTCACTATCGGCTGGTGTAGTGGTGATCACGTCTGCCTTGTAAGCAGAGGACGAAGGTTCGATTCCTCGCCGGTGAACCATATTTTCACCATAGCGTATTATATCGTGCTTTTATACATTCAGTTATTTTGCTCCTATGATATTACAGGTCTTTTCACAGATCCTATGTCAAAATATGGCTTATTTGCTTAGTTAGGATATTCCTTGTAGTCAATGTCATATGGTAATTGCATAATAATAAGTATTGTTATTGATATTCTTAGCCGGTGTATTCCTGTCAAATGGAAGTGTGATGGTGAGTCGGATTGTCCAGACGACTCAGATGAAGATGACTGTAATCTTCCTACTACTCCTACTACTAAGACTGTTACGTGTGCAAGCAGTGAGTTCCGATGTGAGGATGGTTCTTGTATACACCAAAGCTGGCGCTGTGATGGTGATCAAGACTGTAATGATAACTCGGATGAAATGAATTGTCCCACCCACCATACTCAATGTAGCGCCAGTGAGATCCAGTGTGGTTCAGGCGAATGTATTCTGAAAAGCAAGGAATGCGATGGCTTGGCAGATTGTCGCGATCAATCGGATGAAAGAAATTGCTGTAAGTTTTAATTCTAAATATAGTTATTTACAGTTTCCGTTGGTTGTCGATAAAACGTCTTTCTATTTCTTACCTTGGAAGAGGAAATATACAGTCCGGTGCTTCATGAAGTTATCATAAAACTTAGCCAAGTCGTAAAAATGTTGTCTTTTATCTATCCAGGAGATGGATAGTTTCCTGCGTTTTGCACCGTTTCTATGATAAAATGAATGAGATTACTTTACTTAAAATCGACAGTCATCAGTGGTAATTAAAAAACAACTCTACTCAACAGTTATTTATCCAGGATAAAAACAGCAGAAGTTATATTTTTAAAATGGAGTTGATTTCATGTTGCGTTTTAGATGATGATACATCAAAAAATTGTGGTATGTGATTGATTCAGTGTCATTTATTCCTTGGTTACCTCCTTTTTAAAACTCATTTTGTGAAAATTGAAAAACAAATGGTACCATACAAAAGTACTGCTGAAGAGGTTTCATTTGAATGGTCACACCATAGGATTTCATATACAGACTCAAGAGCTAGAACTACACTACATGTCTTCATAACTGACTCTGGGACTGAAAGGGTTATGGCTGTTTGACGCCCATTCACAGGTTGTCGTCGATAGACCTTGCACTTCTTTGTAACCATCTGGCATGGCTGCCATTGTCATTGTTGTTGTTGTTGTTATTGTTATTGTTGTTGTTGTTAAGTTATTGTTATTGTTATTCCGTTTGTCTAAAGGTTCAATGAGCGAGTAAAGACCTGGCTAAACCGGGAAAGTGTTTTGCGGAAACATTGTTGCATTGACACGGTAGCAATTCTTGATGCAATTTTGGTATTAACATTGGGGTGCCTGTGGTATTAACTGTGCTTATGGTTGATCTGTGAATCAAGGGTTGGCCAGTATAATCTTCATTTTCTTTTGTAGATGTAGAAACCTGTCAAATCCATGGAGGATGCAGTCAGTATTGTTCATTTAACGAAAGCGTTTACACGTGTAAGTGCGATGTGGGATATGTGTTGAACGCAGACAACAAGACATGTCAAGCGGAAGGTAAGAGGCAAGGAAAGATGACGTAAGAAGTTATTTTAGGAATTATATTTAAAGAAGGTAGAGTCAAACCTTGATGTCACAAAAGATCACGCAATCTCGTGACAGTGTGACTACTTCAAAGATCACGCAATCCCATTACAGCGTGACCAATTTAAATGCGAGCTGCTGTAACTTTGCTTTAAAAAATCCTAAACTTGCCCTAGTTGGAGAAACATGCAAAGCGCGTTAAGTTGCATGCGAATTCGACCTTGATGAAAGTGCCACAGCTACGAAACCCTGCTAACTTGTTTACCTTTCTCCTTTTAGGCTCTGAAGGATCCCTTGTAATTGCAAACGGTCAGGACATACGCCGTATCAGCCTCAACTCGACCGGTTACGAAATAGCCATCCCTGATCAAACACGAGCCGTTGGTTTGGACTTCGACTTTGAGCAACAAAATCTCTATTGGAGCGATGTGTTAACCAGTACTATTCAGAGGGCGAGCCTAAACAATGAGACCAGCGTTGAAGTGATTGTTAAAGATGATCTTGAGACGCCCGAAGGACTAGCAGTCGACTGGATTAACCGAAAGTTATACTGGATCGATGCAAGCATTCGTAAGATTGAAGTGTCTGACTTGGATGGCAGAAATCGACTTCCGCTTGTGACGTCAGGGCTTATAGATCCCCGGGCTATTGTAGTGAATCCTTTTGAAGGGTAATGATGTGTACGTTCTTTACTTGAGCTATATCATGTTTGTCCGAAATACCCATAACACTCATGTAAAACCTAGATAAGAGGGCCTGCACGGTTGGTTAATGGGGGTTACCTATAGCCTGAGCGCAGACGTATCCGATTTTCTTGCTCCCCGCAGAAAACGGAAAGCGGGGAGCAAGGAAATCGGATACGTCTGCGCGCAGGCTAGGTTACCTAGCGCTATAGATGAGTCTAAAGGTGAATGCGAGGTTAGGTTACGATTGACCGCTGACATCATAGGATGGACAGGTCACGTGGGGTGACGTCATTTTCATTTTTTTCCAAGCCAACCTTCAAAACAAATATAAAGTTCACCTAAGAATTTAGCCTCGGAAACGAAAGCAATGGGCCAAGATTCTGTTATAGGCCTTTGAATTACCGCCTTGTTTGTCCGAAATACCTCGGACACTCTTGCGAAACCCAAATAAGAGGGCCTCCACGGCTGGCTAGCGGAGTTACCTAGCACTATAGATGACTGTACAGATGGACTACTCAATAGCTTACATTCGAATGGTCACACTTACGAATTTCATCCACAGACTATTAGAATTACATTAGTAAAGCAAATCTTTGTAGTTGTTTTTAACTTGTTTTTCTTTTATTATTTTGACAGCTATACTCATATAAAAATGTGTTTTATTCTTGCAGATATATGTTTTGGACTGACTGGGGAGCCGCGAAAATCGAAAAATGCGGAATGAATGGAAATAGTTTGACTCGACAAGTTATTGTGGGAAGAAATCTCGGTTGGCCAAACGGTCTGGCAATAGACTACATTTTGAACCGAATCTGGTGGACAGACGCTAGAAAGGACATCATCGAATCCGCTGATTTGAACGGAAATCATCGAAGAATTGTGTACAAAAGCAAAACTCAGGAGCATCCGTTTGGTATTTCTGTTTTTATGGACGATATGTACTGGTCAGATTGGGAACAAGAAGCAGTCTTTAAAGCGAATAAGTTTACTGGAGAGGGACAAGTTGCAATGGTGTCAAATCTACGGCAGACGATGGACGTCACAGTGATCCATCAACAGAAGCAGCGACAAGGTTCGTCTAAACCCGGGCCGAATGAGTAAAGTCTAAACTCTCTCACTCTTGAACACTTTGAGAGCGCACGACAGTCTAAGAGATTGCACTAGAGTTAGCGGTGATGCGAGGGCAAGACTATTTGAACGCTTGACTGATAATAAATTGAAGCAGATCCAAACTTTTGAAAGAGCATGAAAGTCGGAGAGAGCGCCGCGAGTTGCATAGTGGTCCTACAAGAGCGAGAGTTTAAACTCATAAATTTGCAAAAGGGTGCGTTGCAGGCCAAACCAAAGCGAGAATTTCAAATCTGAGATTGAATACTCGAACAGAAATTTCATATCTCCACGCACCCGTTACTTATAGCAGTGGGACAAAATTTCATTCTATGGGTCGCTCGGCTGTTGACATTGAGCCCGCGATATTTAATGGTCACGTGCCTTACCCATGGGGATAGCATTTGAGGAAGGGGAGGGTGGGAGTTGGACGCTGAGGGTGGGGGTGGGGGGTCGTTTGAAGCAAAACCTCTGGGAGAAGGGAGAGTCCGAGCATTGCGAATTCACAAGTTGTGATTTCACCATAGAAACGTGATGCCATTTTGCCTTCTCTATGCACAGGAGTGAATCCATGTAACGCCACTACCGAGTTCGGAGGCAGCTGCAGTCATATCTGTTTACTGGCTCCTGTGGAATTCCACGCAGATGGATTCTCCTGCCACTGTTCCTCAGGAATTATGCTAGGTCCTGACCAAAGAAACTGCGATGCCCCTTAACTTCCACCATGGCCGGTTACAAGAGTCAGGTGGGTCTGTTTTGCAGTTGGGTTATACAGCTGAATGTTTTCTTGTGACCATTAATTCTCGTAAGCGACCAGATCCCCTCAGCGACCACCCTCACGAAACACCGTTTATATTCCCAGTTAGTGATGAGTGAGTGATACCTGAGAGCGAGGTCGACCACAGGAGACCCACGCGTACTATAAGAGTTTGTATTAAAGTTGGTAAACACGACCTGCTGTTGTTTCTTGTCTTTTTACCCTGCAGGGAAAGGACCTACGATCACTCAAATTGCGAACTAACACAATAAGAAAGAAAAGAAACAACATCAAATAGCGTTTTATAAACTTTATTATGTAATTTACCTTATTTACTCATTTATTTCTTGATTATAATTATCAGTCCGAATTCTCGAATTCTTGAAGAATCGCTGCGTATCCAGCGGCAAATTCAGCTAATGTTAGATAGACATATGTTTTCTCCTTTGAAATGTAGGACAAACTCAAATGACTATGGGGCCATAGCTGCGGATTAACCACGCGACTAGTTAATTTACTGGCCTTCCCTGATTTTAAGGTTTGGCGCCTACCTCCAGTGGTTTCTTTTTTCGCCTTGTCGTCTTCATCGCTTTCCTAGCTGCTACTGTCGTCTAACTGGGCAAGGAACTGTTCAACTTGTGAAGAGATATGCGGGTTGGCGCGCAGATCTTTTAGCGTGGTATCCTTCTTTCCTTGTATATCTTGGAGATCCTGAAGATTACGCTTTTCCAGCGCGGCATTACGGAGGCGAAGCGCCTCCAGTTCTTTCCGCAGTTGTTCCACCTTAGATGACTCCTCCAGGGCTTTGTTTCTTTCTTTCTCTTCTTCCAACAAACGCTTAAGCTCTGTGAGATCTGATTGGGAGCCGCGTGGCGTGGAGTCCCCAACTGGCTCTAAGGGCGTTTGATGTTCCGGCGAAAATCCATAGGTCGGGAATTGTACACTTTTCCCTGCGTTTACCATGGCATAGTCCAAGTGTTTACGAGGACGAAGGCTGTACTTAGATTCGGACATGTTGAATAAAAGTAACTTTACAACAACGAGACATTCATCCGGGTTGCCATAGAGTTGTGGTAAAATGGGTGAACATTTGAAAGAAATGGGAAATAAGAAAAATGTTTCCAGTTGTCCCAAAATTTCACAAAATAATTCTTTCCGTTTTTAACTCGTGAATAAAGCGTTGAGCGAGTTATATAAGTAAGCCAAACTTTCACTCCATCGCTCGATCGGCTATAAACATTGAGCCCGCGATATGTAATGGTCACCTGCCTTACCCATGCATGGGACGGCGTTGGAGGGGGGTGGAGAGTTAGACGCAGAGGGTGGGGGTCGGGTTAAGGAAACCGTCTGGGAGAGGGGAGGGTCCGTACGTTTCGTATATTCATGGGTTGACTCACAGGAGCCTTTCATTTTTTTTTCAGAGTCTTGTAAGCAACTACCACTGAGAGATTTTAACTGTAGGATTGAAATTTGTTCGTCTTAAAACAGCAGTGAAAGCTATTGAAAGACGTTTTAAGCAAGGAAAACGCGTTCATTTTTTCGCGCGCACTCTTCATTCAGGGCATTTACGCTGTTGTCAAAAGCACTGTATACGCAACCCCTTTGGCACGATAATACTAAAGCTGCGACAATCCAAAATTGGATTTGTGAACTCAGATCATATGGATTTTTTCATGACCCAAAAAACGAAAAAACCTAAAACGGATCATTTAACGTAAAAAAAAGGTTGGTGTGCAAATGGACCTATTTTGACTCGCCTGTGTTTATCAGTCTGCCCGACAAATAGTTTTCAAAATATACGCAATAATGTATCTTACCTGAATTGAACATGATAAGAACTCGTGAAAGAAAGAAAACGGCGAACGGAACAGGTAAATTTGCACGAAAGACCGCTTGTCAGATGTACTTTTTTCGAATCCATTCCAAAAAAACGCTCAGATCACGAATCTAAAAATCCGGATTGAGATTTGATCTAAAAAATTTCACCCAAGTGTGGGTTCAACGGATTCATGATCCGTTTTTGGATTTCAGTAAAAAAAAAAACGCAAAATCCTTTTTTTGGATTCAACGATCCGGATTCGGATTTTCCCAAAAACGCAACCTGAATGAGTATTTTACGAAATAGGCAAAAGAAAACAAAAGATTTGGGGACAATAAAATGTATTACTCCGTAATCTACTGATTTCACTATTATGTTTAAGTCACTCTTTATTTGCCCATAGAATAATCACGGTTGTTTGTTTTTGTTCATTTACATGTCTTGCAGGTGGTCAAGAACTGACAGTTGTTGCTAAGTTACCACTGATTTAAGTCCTGCACTGTATCTTCGTAAAATATAGAATGTTTTAGACAAGCAAAGCAAACCAAATCGTTATTGATTAGAATAAAAAGTTTTTTCTAAAATTGCCTGCCTGTGTTAAGTTTAATTCATTGAAGATGTTTTCCATTCTTCATTGAAACCCAGCCTTTCTGGACCACCTCGTCATTACGGACACTTGGTAGCCATCCAGCCAGGTAGTTTAGTCTGTGTCAGGCAGTCTGCCAGCATGTGCGTCAGTCAGCTCCCTAGGTAGCCAGTCAACTAGTCATCCAACCAGTCAGTCAGTCAGTCAGTCAGCCCCCCAGCTAGCCAGCCAGCCAGTCAGTCAGTCAGTTTGCCAGTCATCCAACCAGTCAGTCAGTCCACTAGCTAGCCAGTCAGTCAGCCAGTCAAACAGTCAGCCTGTCGGCCAGTCAGCCAGTCATGAAGCCAGTCAGTCCGTCTGTATGCAAGTCATCCAGCTAGTCAGTCCGTCTGTCCACCAGCTAGCCAGTCAGTTAGCTAACCAATCGGCCAGCAGCCAGTCAGTCCGTCAGCCAACCAGCCAGTCTTCCAGTCCGTCTGCCGTCTGTTTACCAGTCATCCAGTCAGTCCACCAGCTTGCCAGCCAGTCAGTAAGTCAGTCAGACAGTCCGGCAGTCGGCCAGGCAGTCGGCTAATAAGTCAGCCAGTCAGTCCACCAACTTGGCAGCCAGTCATTCAGTCAGACAGTCCGCCAGTCGGCTTATGAGTCAGCCAGTCAATCCACCAACTTGGCAGCCAGTCATTCAGTCAGACAGTCCGCGAGTCGGCTAATGAGTCAGCCAGTCAATCATTCAGTCAGACATCTCGCCAGTCAGTCAGTCAGTCATTCAGTCAGACAGTCCGCCAGTCGGCTAATGAGTCAGCCAGTCAATCATTTAGTCAGACATCTCTCCAGTCAGTCAGTCAGTCAGTCATTCAGTCAGACAGTTGGCCAATCAGCCAGGCAGTCGGCTAATGCGTCAGCCAGTGCTTATCAAATAGACAACTCGCGTAAGAAAACGTACGACTTTTTTTCCCTCCTGGATGGTTAAAAGGAGCTACATGGCCATTTCTAGTATTACTTTAAAAAGCCCAAAAGGCATATTTATATTCGTGTAAACCTAAAAATAAAGGTCCCGTTTTGCCTAAAGTTATTCTACAAGTGCTCTAAGAGTAAAATTAAGAGTCTTGGTCTGCAGATGGCCAGGATGGAAATGGATTGCAACTTAAAATTGGCCTTTTGTCTCGGGTACCACGAAGCTCTTTAGAACCTCTAATTTTATTGGTCCTGGGTATCACGAAGCTCTATTGTTTCAGGGATAGGGTCCATTCTTCTGTTGTTTGTTCTATTGTTTTCTCAGCCAATCTCTTGAGGTGTTCCGAGAGCTTCGTGCCCGCCCTTGTTTCATGGAAAACTCGCTAAAACATGATTATGCTTTATTCTTTCTTTGAAAATTCACTTGATATCTACTCTCGTTGTTCTATAAGCATTTGTGTTTAACACAATTTAATTTAATTTAATTAAGAACAGTTTTCCAAAAACTTTAAAATCCCCATGAGCTCCTTTAAAAAATAACACCTTGGAGCTCTTCTTCAAAAAACTTTTACCCATTTCCATACCAACATGGCTCAAACACCATACCTATTCCCCCCCCCCCCCTCCCCCCCCCGGGGGGTACTCAACAAAGGTTTGTACGGGGATGCTCCGCCCCAAGGTCCAAACCCTTACCCTTTCATATACCGTTTTTAACTACCTTTCAGTGAAAATGGTATCCCTTTCATATAGCCTTTAAGTGCGTCTGTTTGATATATTTTGAAAGGCGTTTTTTATAACACTTAAATGGCAGTTTTCCCTACCCTTTTTTATACTTCAACTCGTGTTTTCCCTACCCTTTCCTATACTTCGTGAAATCGTGAAATCACTACCCTTTCATATACCTCCAGCCTAAAAAAGGTACCCCTTTCCTGCGGAGCATCCCCGTATAGCCTATTATAAGGAGTATCTCCCCCCCACCTCCCGGGACCTATTGGGGTCACACAACCTACCTACAGTCTAGACTATATGGATATCTACCCCACTCAATACTTCATGCAGCGGCTATTCTTCTTCCAAGGTAATAGAAAGCGTTTCTTTTTTTTCGAAAGCCACCAGGAAAGTTCTCACTAACTCATTTAGAGAGGTTTTCTATTGAGCGTCGTAATTTATTTCGCGATAGCTTTGTTTTTGCATTGCCACACTTTGTGATTGGCTAAAATATCTCGCACTACTTTCTCAACCAATCAGAATTAAACCAAAAAATCGTGACTTGCCTGTACGCGGTTTCCCGCGCTTGGCGCCGGCTACACGCATTTGTTTCGAGTTCTGATTGGTTCATTCGATTTGTCTGCCAATGTTATGATTGGCCAGAGTCATTACTTTGGTTTTGGTTTTACGACACTCAATTGGCCATTTGCACGATGACATCATATCACTACTACTACTACCAGAATCCTTCAGTTTTTTGTTTTGTAGTGCAAATTAGGGCTATTGTTATTTAAACCGCACTGGGATTACAAAATTTAAATAAGAAAGGGAAAACGAAATGAATTCTGGTTGTTGTAGTCAAATGACACCATCATGCAAATGGCCTATTGAAAACTGCTCTTGTATCCAAACCTATAGACCTCTCTAGCTTGTATGTTTTGTTTTCCCAATGTAGGTCATGTGATGTTCTCAAGTGAATTTGTCCTTTGTCTTTTCATAAATTATGCATACATATGCACGTGAAGAAAACAAAATTTAGTTCTCTAAGGCCCAGTTCAAACGTCGAACTTCACATGTGCCGAACCTAATGCAAATTAGCAAGAACAATAGATTTTGCTCATTTGCATTAGGTTCGGCACATGTGAAGTTCGACGTTTGAACTGGGCCTAAGGTAACATCACATGATCTACATTGGAAAAACAAAACATACAAGCTAAAGAGGTCTATTATCACTACATTGGTCTGTTTGATCCAAATGATCGTCTTGGGATACACCGCCTATGTCACAATGGAACTCGCTGACGTCACACTTAAGGGGAATGAAGGCCGGGGTGGTTTGTGGGACAATTCATTTCATCTGAGTTATCACTGCAGTCTTGATCACCATCACAGCGCCAGATTTGGGATATACACGAACCATCCTCGCATCGGAACTCACAACAGCCAGCCGGTTCATCTGAGCCGTCAATACAGTCTATGTCACCATCACACTTCCAACGGTCAGGAATACACCGCCTTACAACAATAATAATAGAGCATTTTCAATTGAGTGTCGACAGTAAGTTTGTAATTGTTATGGTTTTGCACTGCTACGCTTTATGATTGGCTAAAAAATCTCGCGCCACTTTCTCATCCAATCAGAAGTAAAGCCACCACCAACTGGTAACTTGCTCCCACGCGTTTTCCCGCGCTTATCGCAGGTTACACGTATTTTGCTTCACGTTCTGATTGGTCTATAGGATTAGTTGCCTCTGTTGTGATTGACCAGGGAATTGCTTTGGTTATGGTACAACGACACCCAACTGGAAACCGTTCTAATAATAGTACAAATCCTTATATTCAACCTTTTAACTCCCAACGGAAAAAACTATCTAAAGTTTTGCAAACATTAACAGCGAGATGATTACACTTACATTGTAAATACTTCACCCACAGACTCAAAGGTTATGCCATCTAGGCATAGATGGGGCAATTGGAGCGAAATGGTAAAGCGGGTATAATTCGCGTTTATAATCATCGGTCATTTTGCGTTTTACTCCGTCGACAAATTCATAATTTTATGTGTTAATCCATTTTATAAGCTTTGAAATTGATATACAGTTTTGGGTACTTGGTATTAAAACTGTAACCTTAAAGTCGCTGGGGACAGGTTCCGCTCATCAGTATGCATTTATGAAAAGAGTATGCACGAAGTGCGACGGCTGATACCGAAAATGAGCGAAATATTCACGAACAGGCTCTATTTTTTAACGCATTGTTCTTTCTGCATGAAGGCGGTTGACAATAACCCATGGATTAAAATTAGCAAAATTACCATAAATATATATTTTTTGCATTCGTGTTTGCTCGGGAAGCCTTCGGAAGCGTAAAAACAAGCAATTTCGTGTCCAAGAATTCAGCGCGGATAGAGAATTTCATGAGTTGACACTGCAGGGAGGTAAACTACAGGTGTATTGTAGATTGTCATACCTGACGCAAAATTTTTAAATAGGCTTTCAAAGGGAAGATATGAGGCTTCGAATTCCAACATGGACAATTTTACACCTTTAAAAGCTAAAATAGGAGTCAGATATGACCAGAAACCCATAAGTGGGTTGAAACGTGCAACTCTCTCTTGTACGCTTCAAAACAAGCATCCGATTATTCAATTGCCTAAGAAGTTGTTACAGCCATATTTGGAAAATCAAGATAAAGATATTAACCAGTCAATTCGCTGGAACAACTTGCTTCCTATCTCGAGGGACGAGGGGTTTCCAAATATGGTACTAAGCAAAACATGAATATTCTTAAGCTGTGAATACGCGTTACACGTTTCAACCCACTAATGGGTTTCTGATATTACACAATAGACGTTTTGACGGATCAGTGAGTGGTGAAATCAACTTGCTTTGTATTCTTCTTGAGGAGCAAACTTGGACACCAAACCACGCCGAGTTATTCATGGCCAGGTATCCTCCGTGACCTTAACATGTAGTGTAAATAGTTCTAACTTTTGATTCTGTGGTCAAAACCCTGTGGTGTGACCATTCAAATGAAACCTCTCCGACAGTACTTTCGCATGGTCCCATTTTGTTTTATATTTTGATCTTTTTTACAATGGAATAACGTACCTTGTCTGGTTACAGAGGAACTCGCCCGGTTTACATACCGGAGGGGTACAAATGAACTCGTCAGATCCGTCTTTACAATCAGCATCACCATCACAAGTCCAGTTGCTTGATATACAAAACGGCTTCACACTAGATTTACATCTAAACTCATCGTGTCCACACTGGATATCAGATGAACAGTTAGCCTCGTCTGATCCGTCAGGACAATCCATGTCGCCATCGCAGACCCATCTCTTAGGAACACATTGTGAAGTCAAATTGCATCGAAACTCGCTGCCTTCACATTGAAAATTCATTTCCTGGCAGTCTTGTGGCTCGTCAGATCCGTCAGAACAGTCCATATTGCCGTCACACACCCTTTTATTAGGAATGCATATGCCACTTGTCTCGCATTGGAATTGAAATCCGTTGCAATATCCTAGCCAAGCAATCGTGCAATGAGTTTATGCATCAATCAATTCAAGCAGTGTGCCCATGTCCTCCCTCCTCTCCTGGGCATTAGCATTTCAGAATGAAAACAATTGGAAAATGTCCCATGGCGGGGACAAAAAGCTGTGCAAATAACTCGAGGTAAAGTAAACAGAAAAGTGTTTTTCCTCAACGAGGAATGTTTATAGAAATGCTTGGAATGGTACATTTAATTTTAGTGCCTTAAAGGGAGACTGTGCTAAAGTTAATACAGTTTGATGTTTTCGGATCTTTCCGAAAATCATAGGTATTAAGTTTTCAAATGTTACAAAAGGAACCTGAGTTTTTAGCCTTATTAAAATCGTAATAATAATAATAATAATAATAATAATAATAATAATAATAATAATAATAATAAATCCATTTATATGACGCTAGAAACTATTAAAATATTCCGAAGCGCTGACTAGATTACATAATAATATTGATATAAAATAATAAGAGATAATTATTAAAAGTATAAACATTGTTAAAATATCCTAAAACGCTAACTAGATTACATAATTGATATAATATAATAAGAGATAATCATCAAGGAAAAATTTTAAAATCCAACTAAAACAATTCGTTGATTACTCCCGATAAGTTTCAGTTCTTCTGCAAAGAGACGGTGTAAGTGGAATAGAGCCCATAAATTCAAAGTTCGCATTAAAGAAAATCCTAGGCGACAAGCGCCTCGAGGCTTCGCCGCTCGCGCCCGCGTGCTCTCTCGCTCGACTTACCAAAAGAGAAATAAGAGGCGGCTCGCAGTCTATGAAAATTAGAGCTACAGACATAATGCTTTTCTCCTTACCTGTAATTTCGTTGGTAACTTGTGTCAAAGGAGAACTCTCATTTACCGACTGCGTCGATCGTGCAAATGTTTCACATCTCGCTCCTGTATAATTTGATGGGCAGCTAAAAGTAGAAAACAGAAAGCTTTATATGTACAGTCCAGGGTTAAATAAATTCATCAGTGCCTTGGTCGGTCAGCTGACTAGCCAGCTCCCTGGCTGACTGGCTAACTGACTCACTGACTCACTGACTCACTGACTTAATAGTAATAGTAATAGTAATAGTAATAGTAAAAGTGATAGTAATAGTGATAGTGATAGTAATAGTAATAGTAATAGTAATAGTAATAGTAATAGTAATAGTAATAGTAATAGTAGTAATAGTAATAGTAATAGTAGTAATAGTAATAGTAATAGTAATAGTAATAGTAGTAATAGTAATAGTAATAGTAGTAATAGTAATAGTAATAGTAATAGTAATAGTAGTAGTAATAGTAATAGTAATAGTAGTAATAGTAATAGTGATAGTAGCAGTAGTAGTAGTAGTAGTAGTAGTAGTAGTAGTAGTAATAGTAATAGTAATAGTAATAGTAATAGTAATAGTAATAGTAATAGTAATAGTAGTAGTAGTAGTAGTAGTAATAGTAATAGTAATAGTAATAGTAATAGTAATAGTAATAGTAATAGTAATAGTAATAGTAATAGTAATAGTAATAGTAATGTGAAATGATATATATGAAATAAATCATATATGAACTGCGGAAATGAAATCAAATGAGAATGATCCTCGCAGTTGTGAACGCAATTTATGCAATTGCGAAAAGAAGCCTGAAAAAATTCAGGACTTCAACGGGGTTCGAACCCGTGACCTCGCGATACCGTGACCTCGCGAATTTTTTCAGGCTTCTTTTCGCAATTGCAATATAGTAATAGTTATAGTTATAGTTATAGTTATAGTTATAGTTATAGTTATAGTAATAGCAATAGCAATAGCAATAGCAATAGCAATAGCAATAGTAATAGTAATAGTAATAGCAATAGCAATAGCAATAGCAATAGTAATAGTAATAGTAATAGTAATAGTTATAGTAATAGTAATAGCAATAGCAATAGCAATAGCAATAGCAATAGCAATAGCAATATAGTTATAGTAATAGTAATAGCAATATAGTTATAGTAATATTAAAATAAGGAATAAACATTAACTGGTACAATACAATAATTACTGGCAACTTAAAATACAAAACAAGTCTACCAACCATCCCCCCCAGACATCCACTTAGTAAACTATTCAGCCATTGTGATATTATACCTTACCTATCGACATTGACTTGATAACTTGTCGATTACAAGGTTGATAATCGTTCGAATATTTGTATTTATGAACCTACCTACACACCGGAAGAGCGTTATTTATTTCGATACATGTTCCACCATTATGACAAGTGTCTTCCTTGCACACAAAGGCATCTGCTAAAAAAAGTTCAATGTTTTATTTCTCCTGCAATATAAATACAATTTCAAACATACAGGTCACGAGAATCAATAGTATCTTCGATTAGAAGATATTGTCTTGATCTGCTCCTGGATAAGGTCTTATCTCTTATATACTGTCTTGGTTCAGTATGATAATGTACTTTTTATGAAGAGGGAAATATTTGGCTCTTGACCATGGCGCCATAAACTCTAGCCAACTGTGTTCCCTTTTGGCCTTTCCACTCTGTCAATGCGTAGATTTTAGGAGTTAAGCAACGCCAAGGAAAACGACACTTGAAAAAAGAATTCTCGCTATTTTAAACTACTTTGCAGTTGTTTCAATTCGTTTAATTTATCTTATGTGACTGAATTTTCCAGGAGCTGAATTCGTACGGACGTCTTTTCAGTTGAAATAGAGAAAGGAAAATTTACCGTCACGTGTTCACGTTCTACACAAAATCATTTGACGTCGTTGTTTTGCAGGGAACGACAAAGAAATGTACTTAAGTGTAAAAACGCACGTGCGGAGGCGTGTTTCTGCTCAACCTATTATTTTGTGCTGTTATCGCAAAACATATGAGTCAATGTTATGCTTATATCATTTGCCGTGGTTACACGTCTCATCTTCTACAAATTAAGCGTGCAGCGGCAATTGTTATTTCGAATTTACCAAGGTAGAAGTTGAAACGTGTAACTGCAGCTAATGTTTGTTTTCACTCGACGCAAATTCTTACGCTTCCGCCTACATTTTATGCTTATATCGCTATTTAATTTAAAACCAGGCTCCTTACTTGTTTTGGCCAAAATAAATCAGTAAAACAAAGAGTTGAACTTGAGCTTGAGAGCAATCGTACACCAGGTGAGTGAATTTCAGAATGCGCTCACCCAAATTAGTTTTCATTCACACTAAAACAAAATTTCTTTTCAGCCCCCACCCCACACAAAACTCTGTCTGACATGTCTCAGACAAAACAACAATTATAATGCGTGGTAAAAAAAAGAAGTAACGTGTTCTATCTATACGCTTATTCACGTATCGGAAACCGACGGAGTATTTTATTTCAAACAATTGAAAGGATCGATTCTCGCATTGGCGAACAGGCAAGCGCTAATTTCTAACCCTGAAAACAGAGGGAAAACTACAAACTTGCCCATTTTTGCCATAATATCGTTCCCGCCCTTATCTGTAGCCTCGTCATCACAAGAGCTAGACTGAAGGCCTATTTACACGCTGCGATTTGTCGTGCCGATTTGTCGGCCCCGAGAAATCGTGAAGCAAATCGGCGCGTGTAAATGGCGACCCGATGCGCGCGCGATTTCAGTCCGACATGTCGGCCGATTCGGAAAAAATCTGTGATCGCTTCACAGATTTTCGCGTGTCGGGCCCGATTTTAAGAACGAAAACGCAATCTGGACAAGAAATCACGCAAAACAAATTATATCTGCAGTATTTAAACTAACAACAACCTAAATAACCTATTAGATATCATTTGTTTTTCAAGAAGTTCTGAGCAGAAAAGTTTTGAAATAAAAAAAAGTTCATGTACAATGCTTGCACTGTACAAAGAGCGCGCGCACGATTTGTCGTGGCCGACAAATCGGCCCGACAAATCGCAGCGTGTAAATAGGCCTTGACTTACCGCTTCTTGGTGTAGGCGTTTTATCTCCAACGCAAATCCCCTCGGCTATTGTTGGAAATCGATTGCAGTTTAAACTACTTGGCCATGGGACTTTGAAAGTCTTCATCACCTCTTCGCAGCCATTTCTAGTACTGTTACAAAGCGAGCGGCATGGTAGAACCGGTTTATGTGAGGCGGTACAGATCGGAGCATAAACAGAACAAATAAACAAGGCTAGATCCCCCGAACATCCAGAATGCACCAAAGGGAAGAATGACCGGATCTCATTTGCAGCCTCCTCTTGCGTCTTATGTCCCAAAATGTTTGGCAAAATCGTGGTATTGTACATCCAATTGTACCGAAATTGATGGCAAAAACTGATGGTTAGTGGTTCACAATTCCTTTGTCCCAGGCAGGGCAGTAAAAAACACAGCTCAAAAATGGCTACAGGGAGAGAAAACCGAACATTTTTGGGATCGAAAAGCAAGGCGAACATTTCTGCTCTTGTTGTTAGAAGTCTGACACATTCAAGTGGTCACAAATATGAGTTATTGCGTACAATATAAACGTTACCTACCGGATGTGGTCATTAGGGAAGATTATAATTAACGTCATCATCGTCCTAGCTATGCCTAAGTAGCTCATAAGGCTTCAAGGGGGATCACGAAGGCTCTTAATTTTAATTTAATTTAATTTTTACTTAGTAGTTTCACGGGTAATCGGCACTTGATAGTTTTGCATTTGATACATATTTAGGTATTTTGATTTTAATACTTTTTTAATATATTATTGTAAAGCGCCACAGACAACTGGTGGAGTTCGGCTCTACAGAAATGTAAATTATTTAATTGTTATTATTATTAATATCATTATTATTATTGTTGATAAATATAGAAAGATGGAAAACGTTAAGCTCGGTAATGAGAATAAGAAAGATAGAAATGTCTTTGTTCAATGTTTTTGTTATCTTTTTTTACGGCCTTGACCGTGCACAACATATGTTGATCTTTTGTTCGAGCTAATGACCAACGGAAAAGGTGCTATTAAGTTATTCAGTCATAGCGTGTGATCAAACAACAAAAGATGTGCACCGTCAAGTACAGTTTAACAAAAATTGTAGCTCATTTGTTATCGCCATTGAAGTATGCAAGGTTTTATAACCAGTCCCTCGAATAACTATGTTTTGGGCCATTCCATTTTATATCCACACCCCCCTATAGATGAGATTTTCTGAGGGGGCTTTGAAAGTCATTTCTGAGGGGGGTGGCCGAGTCGGCGCCTTTGATCTTTTGAATATTTCTGAGGGGTGTTGAAGAAAAATGGCCTTTTTTCTGAGGGGAAAAGAAAAATTGGGTTATTTCTGAAGGGGGGGAACGTGTCGGCACTTTGATCTTTTTTTCTTAGGGGGTTAATTTTGACTGACCTCATCTATAGGGGGGTGTGGACAAAAAATGGAATGGCCCTTTGGGTTGGCTAGGATTTTCGGAAAGAAGAAAAAAGCTAGAAAATTGGCATCCCTTTCACTAAATACTTCTGCAGCTAAAGTTTTTTTAGTTAAAACATAAACGAAAAGATCAAGCCGTATTATCTTTTGACCTTGGTTTCTTCAGAGTGATTTCACAAAACCAATGAAACAAAATTAAACATTCATTGTCTCACAGTCAAAAATAATCAAAAGAAAACAATGGAATTAGTGTCTAATATCTATTTTACGTGTTATCTTAATAATAATAACAACAATAATAATTATAGCAATATTTATTTATACTAATTGTCCATAGCGCTTTACAATCCTAAAAAGCACTAAATCAAGATAAATATGTACGACTTATACATTAAAATAAATAAATAAATAAATGAATAAATAAACAAAGGTACCAAAATAACGCGGAAAAACAGTTTATTTCTATTCCAAGAGTTTTCCAAAACATTCCTCGCTGGGTGCCCCCAGATTATTTGAATTTCAATAAAAAAAGATGTTCGCAACAGGGAGAGAAAACTACATATTTTCACTGGATCGAAAAGGCTAATTATCTGTTCTTGTGGTTAGTAAGAATGACACAGCATCCATGCGCCCACAAATTAGATTTTATTCCCCACTGGGTTCCTCTCAGCTGTGCCTAAGTGGCGCATGGGGCTTCAAGGAGGATTAGGGTTGGCTATTTTTTAATTTTATTTTTAAAAATAGAAAACGGAAAATTATTTTTGAAACACCATTCTATCTACTTATGATCAATTTCAAATTCTAATTTTAAAACTTTACTAAATCTTAATATAAATTTTTATACATTTCACAAATCTCCCCATTTTATCCCTCTTAACAGGAGTCTCCTAATAATCATTAAGCACCAAAAAATTCACGAAACATCACGTAACGTCTACAGATGATGGCATTTTTCAGATTTCTTGAAACGTTAATAGGATAATTCTATAAAAAAAAAACAACCATCAAAAGTAGCCAAAAATGGCATTTAAACATAAGCCCTCTTTATTAAAGGGGAAATGTCAGAAGTATTTTGCCCTAATTGGTCAAACCTTGACTAAAAATTCAGATAAGTAAACTTTGCTCTTGCACAACTGCCCCGAGACGAACATATCAAGTGATTTCTCGAAAAGAAAACAATTAAGTGTAATCATATTTAACCTTTTAACTCCCAAGAGTGCCACAGAACAAAATTCAAGAAAAATCCCAAATTTCATTTTGTAAAATATTGTAAAACAAATGGTACCATGAAAAAGTACTGCTAAATAGGTTTCATTTGAATGGTCACACCATGGGATTTCATCCACAGACTTAAAAGTTAGAACTACATGCTACACGACATGTCTCCATAACTGACTTTGGCAGTGAAGAGGTTAAGCACTGAATTTTTTTTAAAACACATAGATTTTTTTTTTCAAGCAACGGCCAACTCTTTTCAGTCAAGTTGCAATCCATTTTTATCCGAGTACCCCACCCAAAAACACTAGTCATTCATGATTTCAGTACACACCGAAGCATTTTTTCTGGTTTTCATTGATTTAAATAAGTTTGTTTTTTTGGCTTTTCAAAGTGATACTAAAAATAGGTGACATTGCTTCTCGCATTTTTACCCGGTTCGTTTCGAAACTTGGCAAGCAGCAGAACTTTTTCATTTCACGACGAACACGCTATTTAAATTTGTCAAGTCAGGATTGGATAGTTCAAGGACATTCTTCCGCCGAAAGGACAAAATTTCGGTTATCTTTTTTCCATGTTATATTACCAAAAGCCACCAAATATTCAACTTAATTGGATAAAATGATTCTATAGAGCAAAACAAAAGCAGTAGTTTGGAGAAAAAGTGCAGGATTACAAGGATGGAAGTGGATTACAGTTCAGTGATCTTGTGACAGTGGCGTTCAAGAAATCAAAATCGCCATTCTTTTGGCAGTTTTACTTCAATCACTTTTGGCGATTATTTTTTTTATAATTTTAAGCTAGTAAAGCAAACTTAAAGCAAGCTCCTCGCCATAATCACGAACACAATATATCTGAATCAAACTATGACATTTACGAAGATAATCACGGCAATGCACCAATATTACCTTTTATGCGATATTATACGCTGGTTTATTACCTAGTCAATACGTGTAAATACACAAATATGGACTTGTTGGGAAATATATAGTATCCTTAGTGGACTTTTTATAAGTGACCGATCTAATCGAATAATAATAATAACGCGTTGGACTTCCTGTAACAGTATTCCTCGAATAAATCCCTCTTATCAATTAAACGCCCCTCTCAAAAGTACACTCATTTTTGAACGGTCAGAAAAACAAATTTATGCTTCTTAACTTAACGCGAATATTTATTCAAACGATTTCAGAAATATAGAATGAAACCTGTATTAAGCGGACACCACTTTGGGTCCCTAACTTTTCTTGCCATATTTACTGTAAAACGAGCCTGTATTCAGCGAACTCCTCTGTGTATTAAGCGGACGCAGACGCTGCCAAAATCAAGCCATTTTGTTACATTATACCTAATAGATACACTGTTACACTTCAGCTGTTTTTAGAATCCATTTTTATTAGATTAGAAGATTATAGTCTACTTCCGGTAAAAATAATTCAAAACGAATTCAAAGATTATTATCAATTAAAACGTAAGTAGACTACGAGTAGTCCCTCCTTTTTCCTCAGGGATAGTAGAGCGAGCGAAATATGCGAGCGCGCGTGAAAATCACCCCACGCGAGAAAGAAAATGCTGGTATAATTGGTGGAGATATTCAGTCGTTTTCATCCGGCGTCATCAAAGTCCTAAACTCTAAACAGTTCATTCTACAGGCCTTTCTTTCATGTCAATACAATGCACTGCTTTGGTGATATAATATAGCATTTTGAAATGTCATTCTCCAGGTGGCGGGAAGAAGAGAGACTCTGGGAACGAGGTTGTTGAAATGTTTGATTTGGTTTGGTTTTGTGGCGCCCAACATTAGTCTATACTTGGCCCTTGGCCCTTGCAGTGTTTCAAAAGTGTTTATTTCCAACACTTTCAAATTCCAATTAGATCTGGAAAGTGTCCCCAATTAGTACTCGCGTACTAAAAATCTTTGGCACTTAAATAAAGTAATTTATTTATTTATTTATTTATTTATTTATTTATTTATTTATTTAACTTTACTTAATATACATTGTTTCATTCCCACCTATACCGTCGTTTCGGTTTTCTTTTTTGAGGGTTTATTCTCCCTGTTCCTATTTCAGGAAAATTCAACTACTGTATAATTTGGAGCACCCATATACACCAAATTGAAGAAACGTTGACTCATGAAAAGCATAAACCATGAACGATGAGACCGAATGGGATTCTGGGTAGGCAGCATTGGCAAGCTAGTAATATTCTATTTCTTGATAATCAAGATGTTTTCTTTGTTTGAGACATTTAAGAGCATGATTTATGCATCCTGTGTTAATATATTGTGCATTCTGTCACAGAAGTTAGATTAAATTTTCCAACTTCCCAGTAAACCTTTGGGTCGCATCGTTCATGGTTTATGCTTTTCACCCGACAACGTTTATTCAATTTGGGATATCATAGTCTCATGTGACAGCCATTAATCTAAATAACGGCTGCGTGTGAGATTTTAGCATCCAACCCCCCGAGGGGGGGGGGGGGATTTAACAAAGTTTTGTACGGGGATGCTTCGCCTCGAGGTCCGAACCCTTATCCTTTCATATACCATTTTTGACAGAAAAGATACGTTCCCTTTTCATATACAGTTTCATTTTAAATGGTACCCCTTTCATATATTTTTAATACTTAAATGGCAGTTAAATGGCAGTTTTCCCAGCCCTTTTTATACTTCAACTCGTGTTTTCCCTACCCTTTCCTATACTTCGCGAAATCCTTACCCTTTCATATACTTCAACTCGTAAATTGCCTACCCTTTCATATGCCGCCAGCCTAAAAAAGGTACTAAAAAAAAGGTACTATAAAAAAGGTACCCCTTTCGGGCTGAGCATCCCTATATAGCCCATTATAGCTTGGAAGAGGAAACTTCACTAAATTTTGTTGGTTCGATGAACCAAGGCTTGGTAGAGTTTGTTCTGCAGCCGACTGAATGCCCGGCAACGGTCGGTTAACCTTCAGATGCGCTAATGCCACTATCGGCCGAGTGCTCGAGAGCCCTTTTGGAGTTCACGGTGGTTTTGGTGCCATTGGCGGAATGCTCGGTAGCCGTCGGTTTACTGACGCTTGTACCTTCGGGCGTGCTCGGGTCACGAACAGCCGAGCGTTCATCTGACCTTTCGGTGTTGACGGTGGTTTTGGCACCATTGGTTCTTGTGCTGGCTGGATGCTCGACAACAGTCGGTTAACTGTCGGGCGCGATCGTGTCACTGTCGGTCGAGCACTTGGTAGGCCTTTCGATGTTGATGTTGGTTTGGGAATCATCACTTCCTCTGATGAGAGAATACTCGGCAAGACTTGTTTCATGCGCTGAGGATGAAAACTGCTTTCTCTTGGGGAACGCTGAAATACTGTCTTACTTCTTCTCGCTAATGTTGCACGAAGGCGCGGCATCTCTTCACATTCGTTCTTCTTACTGTCCAGCCATACGTAGCTGTCTACTGCTAAAAACTTTGGACAGGTTCGATTCATCTTTGAGTAAACGCTCGGCAGATCTTCGTTTTCTGGACTCTGTAAACTGACCTGTGGTCTTGAAACCTTTGGCTTCGGTCTTAGTTCATAGTTTGGTGACGTTTCTTTCGCTTCTGACTCGCGACTTTTTCCAGCTTCCTTTACTTGCCGTTTATCGCACAAAACTGTTTCTTCTTTTCTCATGTGCTTCGCCCTGTTTTCCTTCCCAGACGGAGTTCCTGGACGTTCTCGCACCAATGTAGATTCCCAGCTTTACAGATTTTCTCCGTTTTCTCGGATCTTGAGCTTTCGTCTCTGTTGTTTGTTCTTTTTTCTCTTTTTAATACTCTGTATCTTCTCCTTACTAAGTCTCGATTTTTCTTCTAAATTGCTGAGTCCCAGATCTTGCCCTATCTCTTCCTCTCCGGCTAAAGGTTTGACTTTCATCTATTTTCTCCACTGTTACGAACCTCGGCGATGTTTGCTCTTGAAGAGGGTCTGGATGGAGAGATTCAAATGTCGGTTGTCAGTTAAAATTTAGGTTATTTGTCAGTTGTCAGTTATATTTTGTGTCATTTGTCAGTTGTCAGTCAAATGACTGTTAATTATTAACTAAGACCTGAAATAACTGTTTTGGCGCATTTTAGACTCCCTATAATGATTAAAGATAATAGTCTTCAACATCATCGTCTTTGTAGAAATTATTTCTTTCAATTTTGCCTGTTATAATAAGCTGAGCAAGGGTTGTTATAACTTAACTTGTACGCACGAGAATAATGTTGAATATATTGATTGACAATAAGCTAGACTTAGCTGAAAGAAGACTTGGATCAAACATATTCTTTGATACGTAGTCACCAGTCCTTCTTTTTCCTATGAAATCGCGCTGAAGAAACCTTCTAAGGGAATTCGAATTTTGTTGGTAAAATTTGGCATTAAACATATCATGTACGTTTTTTGCCATTGTGTGTTTATCGATCATGCTGCGATGATACTTACCGTTAACGCTCTATTAAGACATTTCTGACATTTTGTATATAATTATACAGCGTTCTCATATTAGAAATGTAAATTTTTGGTTATTCAGGGTGCGTTCGATTGGGAAATCCGAATTTCGATTTTGAAATCTGGATTTCGGATTTCCCAATAAAACACGAAATCCAAAAACGGATTTCCAATTACCGAAATCCTTTTCCAAGATGGATTTCAAAAAGAAATCGAAATCCGGATTTCATGGATTTGCTACTTTTGCGTTCGATTTGGAAATCCGAAATCGGATTTGCAAAACTGTTCTCGTGAGCAGCGGTCTGTTATTCGCTGATTGTGCGCGCGCATTGGCGCGAGAATTGCTTTTTCTGCCGCCATTTTCTTGGATCTGTTGACAAAAACGGTGAGTACAATCTTTTTTAATCCAGAAATTACATCTCTTTTACAAACGAAAATGACTTCGAAAATTATCGGGTCTATAACTTGGCACCACCAGTTCAAAATAACCCACGATTCTTACCCGATTTACGGGAAACCTGCGATTTCCAAGCAGCAAAATCCACAGATAATCATCTGCCTCGTTGTCATCAGTTTCCATAATTTCCCTTTCGTAAGTATCATCGAATAACTCTTCGGAAAGAATCAGGAGGAGGGGGACATTGGGGATTTGCGGTGTTACGGTGTTGCTCATTTTTTTATGCGGTGTTGCGGTGAATAAAATCCCAGTTTGCGGTGTTACGGTGATCTCAAACCCTACGGTGTGCGATGTTTGCGCTTTAAAGTCGGCGGTGTTCGGTAGAACGAAATTATCTGCGGTGTTGCCGTTTCCTGTTTGACCCTAAATTTAGCCTGTATATATGTTATTTATTCCGTACTTATTTGTGAAAAGCACGTACCATTATGTTAAATTTGTAACAAAAAGGACTCCAATACTGTCTACTAGCTTCTACTAATCTTCAATACTCTGCTGGTCGCCAATCCTAAGCCTATTTCATGGTAACTTGAGAAAAAGATATATTGCGGTGACGGTGTTTCGTCGACTTTTCTTGCGGTGATGCGGTGTTCGGTAATTTTTTTTTGCGGTGTTGCGGTGTTCAGAGCCCCGCAATGTCCCCCCTCCAGGAGCAAATGCAGCGCTTGCTGCCTTTCGTCCGCCATGTTGGATTACGTGCGCACAATCGGCGGATAACAGACCGCTGCTCATGAGAACAGTTTTGCAAATCCCTTTTCGGATTTCCCAATCGAACGCAAAAGCAGCAAATCCATGAAATCCGCATTTCGATTTCTTTTTTAAATCCATCTTGGTAAAGGATTTCGGTAATTGGAAATCCGGTTTTGGATTTCGTGTTTTATTGGGATATCCGAAATCTGGATTTCAAAATCGAAATCCGGATTTCCCAATCGAACGCACCGGCCCTCAGTGTTTCAAAGGTGCAGGTGTCTAATAATACATAATAAGTTGTTCTCGTTTATGTTAGTATTCAGTTTTAAGTTAAAATTTTCCTTTTTCCTAGATAAACTTCCAACATCATCGGCTTTGTAGCAATTATTTGTTTGAATAAAGCTTCAAAGCACGAGAATAACTGAGTTGAATACGTTGATTGATTACCAGAAAAGGAACTTTAGTTTTTTAATGTTCTTCTACTAATGAGGCGAAAATGACTGAGTCTAAATTCAGACCGTTTCATATACTGCATATAACACGTTTAACGATCAATATGACATAACCCTGCTCCTAAAAACAGCCCGAAATCGAGAAAAGGGGCTGTTTGTATACTGGAACTTCCCTTGAAATTCATCCAAAAAAGAAATTAATATATTTTTATTACGACCAACACTTTTAAAACAATCCACTCTCCTAGTGCGTCAGTTTTGTCTGTTGATAGAAACACTGCGGAATAATATCGAAATGAAAAAATGCATAATTTCGAAGATTTTGTTGTCTGAGTTCTGGGAATCAACGTAAACCGGTCGATGGCCTTCATCCTCAAGGTAATGAAATTACAAGCGATCGACTATCCAACACAACAAATAGCGCACAGGCTCCTCTTACTGTACTTTCGGATAAAAAATATTGGAACTCGTGGGCAAATATGGTTTGGCAAGTGTTTAAAACGGCATTCTCATGATCATAAACATAACCAAGGACGAAAAGGCTGCTGGCTTCACATTCGCACTCATGTCAAGAATTGCATTCAAGTATCAGTATATGATCTAGTATTTTTCGGTTTCTATTTTCTGAACTTTGGATAGAAAATTTGTTCCAAACGTAAACGAAATGAGTAAAGTGTTTTACACCTAAAACCAAAGAACTTCATCTTTTTTTTTTTTGTCCTGTTTTCGGAGCAACATTATCTTTGGGTGGGCTGATGCACTTGCTTGTTCATGTTCTTGTTGGTTTTTTAACAGTAGATCTCAGGAGAATCTGTTTGTTTTTGAAATCCATCAATTGTGTCATGACGGTTTTTCTTTTGTTTAAATTTGACTGTTTAAGATGAACAGCTTATGATATAAAACTCGCACTAACAAAACTAAAACGTTTAATATATTTCAAACCGACATGGTCTGTTACTAAAATCTGAATTCTTAGACTAGACTTACCTTTATGTAACAATGTTAGCTTTTAGTAGCTTCAAACCAGCTCAAACGTTTCTTTAATATGAAACTAGCATTCAGCACTGCGGCTTCCTTTTTGACTGCTTTGAAGACACTAATTAAAGGTCAGTTAAATGGAAATGTGTGGCCAAAGTTCACCTGCTGTACGTCAAGAGTCCATTTCGTATTTGATTGGAACTTTGACATTAGAAGGCTAGAGAGCTCTCAAAACAAAAAAAAAGTGTTTTTCTTTACAATTCGAGATCTCGATTTATAGGTCGAGTTCTCGAGGTGAAAGTCGGGCTCTCACATGATCAGTCGAGATCTCGAGTTATATGACGTGATCTCAAGTTGTAAGTCGAGATCTCGCGTTATAATAAAACCCGAAAAAAGATTATTCCAAGAATGTTATCAGGTGTCATTTAACCCTGGTACAAATGTCAGTTGTCAGTAAAATTTAAGCTTATTTGTCAGTTGTTACTTAGTTAAAATGTTAGCCATTTGTCAGTTGTCAGTAAACCCCATCCAGACCCTCATTGAATTGGCAGCGGTTTGCGTGACACAGTTTGTTGGTTACGCGGTAGAGTTCGGTTCGCCGTCGGCGGAACGCTCGGCAGAAGTCGTTTCACTCTAGGGGCTCTCGTTCGCACTTTCTTCTAAGTAAGCTGAATACTTTCCTCTTTAATCGTTGGAAGATTCCACACATGTTCCACTGAAGCTGCACCTTGCAAAACTTCTTGCGGATGGATGCTCCATCAAAGAATTTCCTGAACTATTGGTGATAAGCACGGTGGAACTCTTCTGCGCTTCTGTAACACTTTTCTAATCTCATTCACCGGAATTTAAGGCGTAATTCGTACTTCCATCGGCTCAAGGCTTGGGTGACGCTCGGTAATTTTCGGATCTTTCTCGGATGGATGTTCGGCGAGTTACGCTCCTCTGAAAGGTTGAAGTTAGAAAACTTCTGAAACTATTCGCTTCATGTGAAGCGTCGCTTATCCTCGATTCCATTTCCACATTAATCGCTTCTCTTTTTCTTTCCGGAAAATTGCTCTCACTGGTAACTTTGTATACGATTTTTCACACAAGAAGACGCACAATGTATATTTTTGCGCGCTCTAAACGTAGTAAACTGTAGCTGTAAGTTTACCATCAAACAACTAATTAACGTACGAGTAATATATGGTGGCCTAGATGTGCCATAGTAGAATTGTACATTAATTATTTCAAGACTTCTTTAACGTTTTTATAATTTTATTTAATGTGTTGCACATTTCATTGTTTATTTTTTATTATTTTTGTCATATATTGTTTTCTTCAGTTTTTGATACAGTATTTTTTATAGTTATTATTATTCAATTTCAGTTTCAATTCAATTTCAGTTTTAAAACGAGTTTTATTTTGTTTTATTTCGTCTCAGTTTTTTTTTTTCAAACGTTCTATTGAAGTTAAAAAAAGAAAACTAAACTGCATCATCAAATAAAACTCGTTTTAAAACTGAAATTGAATAATAATAACTATAAAAATAACTGTATCAAAAACTGAAAAGCAAACAATATATGACAAAAATAATAAAAAATAAACAATAAAATACACAACACATGAAATAGAATTATAAAAGCATTAAAGAAGTTTTGAAATAATGTACAATTCTACTATGGCACACCTAGGCCACCATACACGAGTACACCCATTGCACTGCCGGTTAAACCTGTTGTGTTTGTTTTGACGATCGATATGACCGCAAAACCGAAGTACTGCTGGAACTTAACCAAATAAATACTCTACACGCCCTATCAAGTTCGAAGCTCGTTGAACAATATATTTCATTTCATGAATGTGGGAAAAACGCCAGATTTTTTTTCATATTAATAGAAAAATCACTTACCTATACTGAAATTGTTTGATATTGTGCCAACTATTTAGTGGCTTTGGCGATGATCGAACTTAATTAATTCCACTCAGAGTTTTAAGTGTGATAATGTTTTAGACATTACTTTTTTTGAAATTATCAATACTGCTTTTCCTTTCGTGTTTTCGTGTCCGAAGCGATAGATATTCGCCACCTCAAAGCGCTCCTGGCTATCGTGAACAGAAACCCCCTCATATAATTTATTCTCCTTCTGAGTTTTCTTGGAGATTATTTAATTGCTCAAATTAAACAACTTGCTTGAGGTTTGAAGCAAAACCGAGTTGCTGGAAAAAGCGAAGAAGATCGCTAGCAGCTACCGGTACTCATGACGCTTGCACTGGGATGACAACGCGGCTCCTTAATTCTGGCTAGATATTATTTATTAGCGAAGTATCTCAGTTTAACCGTTGACTCGATATTTCTTTGAGCTAATTTCTAGTGACTTTCCCCTCCGCCTGCTATGGGCAAGTCTGGATTAAAGTAAATACATTCATTCAGTTCTCAGTTGTTTTCTCTCACGCAATTACAAATCATAACCGTCAAAGCTATTGTACCGGCATCAGTGGAAGTCAGTAAATATTTCTGCTTGGCGCCACAAATCCAAGAGATACAGGAAGTTCTAGTTGAAAACCGAAATTAAATATCGAAATTGTTTTCCTTGTACGAGATAATAACAGGAATACCATGATAATGAAAATTGTCCGCGGGCTTCCTGTTAGCTAATCAGATCGCCCTCTTAGGAAGTGTATTATTTTCTGACAAGTTCAGTCATGCGGTATATACTCTTGTCTTGATCTAATGAAAAGAGCGGTTTTTAATTGCGTGTCGTAAAACCAAAACCAAAGTAATTACTCTGCGCAATCACAGAACTCGTAAACAATCCAATGAACCAATCAGAACTCGAAGCAAATACATGCATGTAGAGCGGGCGAGCAAGTCACGATTGGTTTTAGTTTTACTTCTGATTGGTTAATAAACTGGCGCGAGATTTTTTTAACCAATCACAAAGCGTAGCAATACAAAACCAAAGCAACTGCGAAATTACTTTCCATGCTCAATTTAAAACTGGAAGGAGTATTACACTGTACTTCAATAGTCAAGATCACATTCCCGAGGGCGTAGCACGCGTTTAATTTAGTTTATTTATGCCTTCGCTCGTTTTATATCACAAAAACCTCATCCAATAAATTAAATTGATTATTATTTGTCTGATCAAAATGATGGATGGAATAACTATTTACACACAGCGGTTTGGCACTATAAGTAAGCTTATCATCCTAGTGTTTAAACACTGAATTAAACTTTTGTCTAAATTTAGTGAAAATGGTCAAAACTATTGGACTCCGACAGGACCGTTTAAAAAAAGACTGGTGGACTCTTTATGTGTACCCCAACCTAAAAAGATGGTGTCTTGTTGGTATAGCCCCTGTACTGCGAGTTGTATCTTGTCAGCCAATCACGAAAACAAGCTCGGCGAGACTGGAGCGAGCGAACGAGCCGAGAGGAAACTGGGAGAGATGCGCCCAGCGCCCTCGGCTCGTAGCTCCGCGGTCGGTCGCCGATCGCTTATTTGCTCGCACAGGGAGCCCAGACAATCTGTTTGTGTAACATGACCGTTTGTAATTTTATAGGAAATGTATGAGATTTACCTAAATTTCATATTATAGCGACGTATCGCCAAATGTGTGCACTGATTAACGCTAGGGGTTGACACATTATGCCGGCATAATTTCGAGCATAATATTTAGGTGGAGCATCGATCATAATGCCGGCATAATAGTGCTATTTTGCCGGAATAATAGTGCCATTTTGCAACATAACAGTTACTTCTTTTTTTAGCACTACTATTATCTGTTTCATAAGTAAAAACTACAAAATTTCAAGCTATTTTAATGTTCTACGAGATTTCCGTTACTATTGAGCACTATAGCTTTCTTTAGTGCCCAAATTACGTTACATGTATTAACTATAAATTTCCTCGGCTTTACTCGATAATTTATTATGAAAATGTTTTTTCGTGCTTCACGGGGGTCCGGGAAAATGTTTTATGGCATAATTACGAGCATAATAGCAACAGTCGAGCATAATTTGGAGCATAAGAGTCCGTTTTGACGGCAATGACAAAAAGCATAATACTCGATTTTAGGAGCATAATGTGTCAACCCCTAGCTAGGGCCGGGCTGCTAGCAGTCTATATATCCCCATTATAACGAGAGCAGAAAACTGAGAAAAGATGCTACCTTCCTGTGCCCTTTTACTAACAATTCAAGCTTCATGCACACAGGATATGAAAGTCAGTCTCATTTTAAGTTTTGTTCATAAGGCTCATAGAATGTGGTGAATTCTAAACCGTGCGAAAATAAAACGCATTATATAAGGGTATACCGTATTTTCTCGATTAAACGCCGGGCTCTGAATAAACGCCGGGTATAATAGAGGAAGTTGTAAGTAAGCCCCTCAACCGTTTATTTGTGGTATAATGAACTTAAGATTTAAGAGCAAGGTTCACGGCTGCCAAGAAAAACGAATAATAACCCTTTCTTAAAAAATGGCGGGCGAGAAAAAACTGCTGATTCAAAGAAACGCCGGGTCCACTAGGCCAAGTTTGAAATAAACGCCGGAGGCGTTTAATTGAGAAAATACGGTATATTAAGTAGTGCAAATTTTTTGGCAGTGTATGGACGAGGACGGGGTGCGGTATCTGCAAAGACGGAAGAAGGAAGCTCTTCAGCTGATGACCGGAAACTGAATATGAATAGCTACCACTGATGAAATCTATACGAGCTAGTACATTCAATTGAAATAGCATCCTTTTAAGCACATGTCAGTTCAGAATTCCAAAAATGAAATTTCCAGGCCACGTCAGTATAAGATCGTATGGAACTAGCGGTCTGCATCAAGCATATTGTTTTGACTAGATTCCAAAAGTGAAGGACTGATTTCGATGTTACGTGCCTTTAAATCGGTAAGAACTAGCGCTCCCAGATTGGCAATGAAAAACTGCATCCGCTTTAGCTCACTGTTTTCAACTTGGAGCGAATTTAAATTTTGTTCATTAGGCTAATCGGATCAGGTGGTGACATTTCTTGCAGGACATTTCAATTTCGAATTTTGCCACACTGAGCTAGACTTCTGTGCCATTCAGATACTGTAAATATAACTTTGAGTCTTATCAATCCGCACTTCATTTACCTCAGAGAGATGTTCACCTTTAATAGAGAGACTGATTTCAGTGATTTTTCTCAGCAGAGAGATGTCCGCCTCAGAGAAATTTGATTTGCCTCAAAGAGATGTCTGTCTTAAGAAGTGCCCGTCTAGAATTGGAGAGGTGTTGGCCTTAACTTAATGAATAAGAAAACAACAAAGAACTGAAACATGGCAGGATGGACGAATTCCATGCGCACATATCCGCCTTGCAGAACATCCGCTTTTAATTTTACAATTGTTTTTAGTAGAGATGTTAAAAACAGGATATCGGAATATCGCTTCATACTGTCAGCTGTTAGCAGTCACGTGGGCGGGATAGAAATGCTACCAATAGCGTAAAGCGTAAAACACTTTGAGGATTGTAATTCCCTTAAATTTGATCTCCTTTTTCACTGACCCACATTGCTATATAATGTCTTCAATAGCTACGTAGATGTGGGATTAATACTCGTTGAAGAATCGAACCGCGTCTTACGCATGCATGATATCCGGCGCTAGCCATTGAGGTTATAGGACATCCTAGAGATCTTACACTATTTTTGAAGCTTTTACGGCCCTTGGCTTTTCAAAATCAGTGTTTCTAAGTTCCCTACTCAAGAGCCCTTTCGACAAAAAAGAGGTAAGTTAAACCACATTGCTTCAGTATTGATTTCAATTGACGTTTAAAGGATCTGCAGTTACAGTTAAGGTTTATATTACATTATACTTATGTCAGGGAATATATTCTACCAGGAGCTTATTACTCCTGATTCTACCCCAAATATTTTAATTTACATCGCGTGCTCGAAAGTACTTCGTATCGGTTTTATAATTGTATATCAGTTCGTGGAAAAAGTGTAATCTCATAAAAAAGACTGTGGTTCTGCGTCAATGCGAAAGGGAATCACTAAAATTTGGTAAAAAAGTTTGAATAGGTTTCATTTGAATGGTCACACCATAGGATTTCATCAACAGTCTCAAAAGTTAGAACAAATGGTACCATGCAAAAGTACTGCTGAAGAGGTTTCATTTGAATGGTCACACCATAGGATTTCATCAACAGACTCAAAAGTTAGAACAAATGGTACCATGCAAAAGTACTGCTGAAGAGGTTTCATTTGAATGGTCACACCATAGGATTTCCTCAACAGACTCAAAAGTTAGAACAAATGGTACCATGCAAAAGTACTGCTGAAGAGATTTCATTTGAATGGTCACACCATAGGATTTCCTCAACAGACTCAAAAGTTAGAACAAATGGTACTATGCAAAAGTATTGCTGAAGAGGTTTCATTTGAATGGTCACACCATAGGATTTCCTCAACAGACTCAAAAGTTAGAACAAATGGTATTATGCAAAAGTACTGCTGAAGAGGTTTCATTTGAATGGTCACACTAGAGGATTTCGTTGACAGTTAAAAGTTAGAACAAATGGTACTATGCAAAAGTACTGCTGAAGAGGTTTCATTTGAATGGTCACACCATAGGATTTCCTCAACAGACTCAAAAGTTAGAACAAATGGTACTATGCAAAAGTACTGCTGAAGAGGTTTCATTTGAATGGTCACACCATAGGATTTCCTCAACAGACTCAAAAGTTAGAACAAATGGTACTATGCAAAAGTACTGCTGAAGAGGTTTCATTTGAATGGTCACACTATAGGATTTCGTTGACAGTTAAAAGTTAGAACAAATGGTACTATGCAAAAGTACTGCTGAAAAGGTTTCATTTGAATGTCACACCATAGGATTTCGTTGACAGTTAAAAGTTAGAACTACATTACATGTCATGTTAAAATACATCTTCTAGTTTGTCGGGATACAGTTACGATGACTTATTTTTGTGCTTGACTAGCATCTGATCGAATAGAGATTTAGAGCGCGAAAATTTAGCCGGCCAATTTACAGCCTCAGTTTCGTGAATTCTAAACTGCGCGAAGAAAAAAACGCATTATACAGTTTAACAATTAGATTATGAGCTCGAGATTTCTATCGCGTGATCGCCCTCATCGACTATCACGCGATAAAAATCAAGAGCGAATAATCTAATTGTTTTAGTATAAATCCTGATTAGACGTTCAAAACTTAACAACAAATACTCTTCACAGACTCTTCGAAAACGCAAAGAAGCGGCTGCCATTTGGCTACTCACTCTATTCACTTTCTACAAAGTGAGTAGCGTAACCAATAAGATAGCAGCATTCGTGAGAGAACGCTGCTCAAATTTTTTGTCAGTGCATGAACGTGGGCGGGGTGCGGGATCTGTAAAGATGGAGAAAGGAAGGAAGCTCTTCAGTTCTGATGACCGGAAACTGAATATGAATAGCAACTACTGATAAAATCTATAGGAAGTAGTACTTTCATTTGAAATAGCATCCTTTTAATCACATATCAGTTCTGAATTCCAAAAACGAAATTTCCATGTCACGTCAGTATAAGATCGTATGGAACTAGTGGTCTGCATCAAACATTGTTTTGACTAAATTCCAGAAGTGAAATTTCGATGTAACGTGTTCAAATCGTTAGGAACAAACGCTACCAGACTGTATGCGCTTTAGCTCATTGTCTAACTTGGAGCGAACAGTGAAATTTTCAGGTATCGTTTTTGGATCGGTAGGAAATAGCGCTCTTGAATTGGCAATGAAACATTGCATTATCTTAATCAGAACGTCATTGTTTTGACATCATATGCAAAAGTAAAATTTCGAGGTAACCGATTTTACTATTATAAAATGGATCAAGTGCGTGCCTCAACCTTACAATTTAGAGCGCCACGGTTTGGTGAGTTCTAAACCGCGCGAAAATAAACGTATTATATTAGGGTATATAAGTGGTGCATTTTGTTTGGCAGTGCATGAACGAGGGCGTGGTGCGGGATCTGTAAAGACGGAGGAAGGAATTAAGCTCTTTACTCACGCACTCACGCCACATAAAATCACACTCTCTTCTCCCCATAATCTGCAATACAGAATCTCAAAGGCTTTTTTTTACCCAAGAACTATTCGTGATTGGAACTCTCTGCGAGACTCTGTTTTCTCCCACGCCTCAAATATAAACTTGTTCAAGAGCTCGGTAGCAAATTCTGTAAATAACATCACACTCAGTTTGAGGGATGGCCGCATTTGAAAATAAATAAATAAATAAATAACTCAATAGGCTCCCGTACAAATGCCTCAGATTCTGCTGTATGGCTGCATTACTGAAATAAATCACGTGAAAGTGTCTTTGATCGTCTTCATGTTGATCATATTTAATAGTTTATTAACTATGTGTTGAATGAAGATTGACATTTAACCGTGTCACCATATTTTTGTTTTCTCTGCAAATTTGTTACTGTCTTTATAACACATATATCTATGTCTTCAGTGTATGGAAATGTATATTTTTATTCTCTTGTCATTAGATTATTATTATTATTATTATTATTATTATTATTATTATTATTTCACAAGCTTTCTAACTTATAAACGTATCTTACCGTTTGGAGATATTCATTCATAGTTACCGGTTAAACGTTTTTTTTTTTCGTATAAATCGATTAACGGACGCCTTATTCCGGCATTGCAAATGAAAAATATAAATCCGATTGCTGAATTTTATTTTGATTATATTTTCTAAAAGATGCAAGTTAAAAATTGCATTTTTTATTGTGTTGCGACTTCGCCTTCGTTTCCGTTTTTAGAGTAAAGTTCCAGCTCCTAGATAGCTAGTGTAGATAATATTTGGCAACTTGACATGATTTATAACACACTATTAATAATAACTTTTAAATATATTGCGCAATGTTACGCAATGTCCATTGTAATTTCCCAAAATGAGCAAATAGCGAATAAATGCAATTTTAATAATTGACAAGCAGAACTCTCTGAGAACTAAAATAATTTCAACAAAATAAAGGAAAATGCTACCTTGAAACACAAGGTCAGCCGAAAATAAATATTCATGGTGTATTTCCGAGCCAGATCGGCGCCTACATACACAAGACTCACACGCGATTATTTTCGCCTTGTGAGAGCAAATACAGACCGAACAAACCAATACGAAATCGTGTAGGTTATGTTCAGAACAGCTGAGCTGACAAAACTTCAATCTTGTCAAAATTTTGCCTCTATTAAAACGACTTCGTACGTCTCTGTAACACCCCCGGGTTACAAAACACTAAGACCCGAGTACCTGATTTTTGTCACGACTGTCGTTTTGTGGATACAATACATTGAGTGTGGGCTTCAGACAAAACACTTGTCTAGTCCTATCGAATTTCGAATAAAGCTCCGTCACTCACACTTTTAGGAACAATTGGACATAACTAACGTAACTAATTTGGGACTGAAAGCTTTGGCTCGCGAATATTAGTCAGAGTTTATGATAAAAGGTAAGTCAGGAATTTTAAAAGCGTTAATTCTTGAACTATTTATTTTTAGAAGTTATTTTTATACCATTTCTTACGTACATTAATTAAATAACACAAATGCAAAGGATTTCTGAAAAGATGTAAATGGTAAATCCCCTTGGAAGATGCAAATATTTTAAATCCTTTGTGGTTTTTTTTTATCAAAACAGACAACTCAGTGAACTGGATGAACAAGTAAAAAGGAAAAAAAGATTTGTTTAAGTTATTGAATAGAAAATATCACTGGGTTATAATTCCGGTTTGAAAACAACGTTCGATTTTTTTTTAATATTATAACTATATAAGTATAGTTTATTCGTGTAAGGGAGATAAAACAAAATATCCTGGATTGAATTTAACAGTCGAGCGAACATAGCTGAAGAAACAATGGAATCAATAGATTAATTAATGTATGCGGCAGCGACGTGAGTTGATTTCGAATAAGCAAACGAACTATTGTTATACAAATCAGGCGTTCATGCATATTTTAATCAGCACATGGCCTGTACGTTCGTGTGAGTTGTAGAGAGCAAATACTCAACGATTTTTCAATGAAATTGCAGGATTAAGATGGGTTAAGGCTCGCAGAACAATTGATCGAGAGGCCGCCAGCGTTTGAAAAGAGGGAAAAAACGAGAACACTCTTATTTAGCGAGGGGTCGCTTCGAATTGCCTCGCATCCGTTTGGACACGAATTTCACAACCGTAAGTCATATGTTTTGTTTTGTTGTTTTTGTAACTTTTATCGACTTTCTCTAACTTTCTTAAGACATATTCGATAAACTGCTCCAATACTAGAAAATGTTAGATGCTGAAAGCCTGCCCAAAACGCCGTTTTGCGGCTCGCTCTATCTCTAAATCAAAACCTGTTCTGGTGTCATCAATTCCGTGTTTTTCCGTGCAGTAGACATGACCAGATGGATAGCCGAGTGGCGTGGTCTCTTTACATGTTTCGGTTATCAATATCTTGACCTCAAATGTCATTTACGGAATCTCCAATCCTGTTTTACAGTAAAACTGCTTGCGTCATAAGTTAATACCGGCCCCCGGACTGAGTGAAGCAGAACGGCCTGACATGACACTTTACGAAGAATGCTGTATTACGTTTCATGTATTTAAGTTAGCGGAGATCGATCCCTGGTCAAAACTAAGCCTCAAATCTGTAAATTTGCTTCATCTCTGACGTTGGATCTTGAAAATTGGACACTTGCTAGTGACAGGATCTTTTTATAGCGATTATTTCGTTAAAACACGTGACAAGGCTCAAATCGACTCATCGCTGGTAAAAGCTACATAAATAGATCTCGTCCCAGCTCACCGATATATCTTTGTTATAAAGGTACGTAGTTCGTTCAGTTACAGTTACTTACACTAAACTTTATTTAACCATTTAAGACTTGATCTTGCTTCTTTAATGAAACGGCTGACTGTTTTCTTTGTGTATGATCATGAGTTATGACAAGGAATATTTGTGCAAATGTCCACGGCAAGCCACTCAAATTCATTCACATTCAAACCATATTTTAAACGCTGGTCGCAAATCGATTGGCCTATAAATATTCTTTATACAAAATTTTAACTTTAAAAGAATGCTTCTTCGGGACAGCTAATCAATCTGCCCGCAAGCCTTAGTTTTGCGTTTAATAGTTAGAATCGGACATGAAAGGCGATCGACTTCCTGTGAATCTATTTCTGGATAGCTCTAGATTTGTAGTCAAGATTTGGTGATTTGATAGCCATCGTCAAAAGCACGTTCAAGGGATGTTGAAATTCTAGTATTGCACATCCACGAGTTCCTAACCTTTCGATGACTTTTCGTTTCAATAAGACAAAAAACGTGCCACAGGAAACTGCAAATTGTGTAAACAACATTGAATATGATTTACTTCTCACGTGATTATTATTATCGGATACTTACAATTCTGCTTTCGATCTTTCTTTCTTTTAGTGATGGTAAAGGAATTTCATGCCAGGTTAACAAAAGGCTCCAAAATACTCGGGATTGTTACAAATTTCAGGCACATATTTACACTAGAACCGAGCCGCTTCTTATTTTTCTTTTACTGAGTTACGCAACATGTCCAACATGCCTTGGGCGTCTGTACACACGCTATAATTTGAGGTATCTAACATCTTTGTGTACTGTACAAAACACTTCAGAGTTTGGGATCTTTTTCTTTTTCTTCGCTTTATTTCGTAGCAAGGATCAAATTAAAGTACATTTTCGTGTAAATAGTTTATTACTTTTCCAGCCCGAAATGGATAAAACTTGTATTATTTAATAATTATTTTTATATGTTATTTATTGACTTCAACTTTAATACAAAATAGTACTTTTGGACGGATGTTTCCGTGACGTTTCTCCTTATTTTTCCTGGAAAATTAGAATATTCTTCCATACAAACGCTTACACCTTTGCCAAAACAAAATTTCGCAACGTCCACTTTCTAGAAATATTTGTTTTGATGTCTCTCATTTATCACTGATACATATCTTTAATGGTCTCTTAACATTGATCCGGGGGTGGGGGGGGGGGGGTCCTCGGGTTTAAAAATGACGAAGATTACAATGAACCATTGTACCAAAACTAGACCCGAGAAAAAAAATCCTGAAAAAATCTAAGGCCCCGTCCACACTAATGCGTTTTCGTTTGAAAACGCATACTTTTTAATGCGTTTTTACCGATCGTCCACACTAAAACGATCAAAAACGGAGAATGAAATCGATGAAAACGAAGGTCTTCGAAAACGCTTTTCAAAGTGGAGACTTTTGAAAACGAAGGTCTATCGTTTTAGTGTGGACGGCAAAAACGGAGCTTTTCAAAAACGTTTACGTCACAACTAGTCCTAACGCATAGTATTGCTGACGCCATTGGAGCATGCGTATTGAACAGAAAAACGTCCGAGCAGAGCCTGGTGATGAAAACGCATTTTTCAGAAAAATTAGGAACTACCGTAAAAATTGAGTGGGCAAAATTTTACACCTAAAAAGTCCGCAAAATTGCAAAAGGCAAACCCCAGAAAGTCCTTCACACCGGGCATATCGATAACGTATTTGAGCCAAAGATTCACTGATGCAATAAATCGCTCTTTATTTCCTGTCACTTCGATAATCATGTAAACAAATTGAGAAACCTGTCAATCCGGTCAGACAGGCGGAAAAGCTCACGTGCTTTACTTTATCGTCGTGAATACAACCGGCAATAAAATCGTGGTTTCTTTCCAAAGTTTTTAATAAACGTTAAAGTTCAAACGTAAGCTTGAAACATGACAAAGCTTCAAAGTTATTAATAGTTCATTTAGTTGCAAATTAGTAAAGGTGATGTCACATGGGACGATTCGCAGCGACGATTTTTAGCGCAACATGGGTGCACTGACGATTTTCTTCGCAATTTTTGCGTTGAGAAATTTTTGAATCAGCTTCAAAAACTTGCAAAGCAAAAACACGAATTTTACTTTAGCTGTTTCGTGTTAATTTTGTTGCGCTAAAAATCGTCGTTGCGAATCGTCCCGTGTATCACCTTAACACTTGTAGGCAATTATAAAAGTAATAATACCTTTATAAAAAGTTTACGTATCTGTCAACGTTGATTTTACGAACGATGTTTGTATGACGGACCTGACTGACAAACTTTAAAATACCTCAGAATCCTAAAATATATTTGTTATGATGTATTTTGCTAACGAAAACAATTTTGTGTCATCAGTTTTAGGATAACATTAAATTGGAGCGGTTAAATCGTATTTTGCGAATATCCTATTCTTTTTTCGTCAATTCAGCAAAATACCGAGACCATGCAAAGACGAAGAACAATTTAAGGAAAAGATAAAAAATAAAAATACACCTTTTTAAAAATGTCACTAATCAAATTCTACCATCGTTGCCTTCATGACCTTGTGACGAATGAAAAGTTTATATTATTATTAAAAATATTGGCAAAAATATCTTTAGTGTAAACGAATAATATAGCAACATATACGTAAGTGGATCTATTAATATATTATCTTGGAGCCACAAATCCATGTGAAGATATCCCAGCGCCTTGTTTGCAAAACCGTATCTTTCTCGTAATTTGTTACAAATTTTCACAATAGGAGGTCCCGGGGCAAAGTAGTAACGCAAGCGCTACAGAAAAATATCATTTTTGCCGGCTTCTTTCTTTTTGACAATGCCACTTATTCTGACTGAGAAAAGTGAACATTTTTACAACATATATTTATAGAACAATGCATAAGAACTTTTCATTTTTAAACTGTTTGTTTGGGTATTAAGTTTCCTAAATAATTCAAGAATCTTATCCTTGTATGTACGTCATTTGTAACTTGCAGGTTTACCGCGGATTTCAAATGAAGATTTTGACAATTGTTTTTTTTATTTCGCAGTTTTCAGGTTAAATTTCTTTGCATCTTTTACAGAAACTTGAGCATGTTCCAAAATGAGCTATCACATTTGCAAGTTTTCATCCTATAAATGGGGCTGATTCATTCTTTAATATAGTTATGAAAATAACATCATCGTTATAAATTATTGCTCATGTTTTTCGCGCGACAGAAAGGATATTTTTTCTTGTAAATTTTGTTACTGTTTTTAATTTATCTGCTTGAGCAATGCACATTTTGGATCATATCATTTTAATTTCGTTGTTATTTCCATTTTATCTTTAACAACATAAGTACGTTTTTTTTTCAAGTGCGTGATTCTTTTAACAATGCAAACTGTTTTGGCATCCTAACAACTATTAAACGTTTTATGAGAAAATACACTTCTGGAGGCGCTCCAACTAATTTCGTACTCTAAAAGACTTGCCTTCCAAAACATATAAATATTATGTTGTCTTTTGGCACATTTATTGGAAAAACAAATTTCAGAGAGCTGCAAAAAACATATGTTTTGCATATCATGCACAATTTACACCTTGCAATGTTTACCACTGTTCACGTTTTCACACATCTTCGGTCTCCGGAGAATTGACGAGAAAATTCCGGAAATTCCATCGAAACCGTCATCGAAATCTGGGGTTTTTTGATTGGTTAGTTACAGGTCACATGGTCAAGAATTGACCTTATTTGGAATTTAGCGGTCGGGGTTTGGCATTTTTCCCGCGCAACAAAAGTTCAGTCTGATAAACAACACAAACAGAGAGTTCAATGTGTGGTATCCTGCTACGGAAATAACGAGCGAAATGTGGTTAATCTATTCCTTTCACCTTTAGAATACGTTTTCCTCGAGTGGTCTTGGATATGGCAAGATTCACAAGGAGTTTGATTGGGATTTTGCTCTGTCTGTTGGCCGCTTTGGGTTATTTTCAAACAATAGGTAAGAAAATATCGCCTACGCAGCGAGCTTATGTTGTTGTGTTATGATTTTGTGAGTTGTAAAATGTAGTAGTAAAACGATCTTGATTTCTTTTTCCCCAAAGTCAATACATATTTCTTTATTTTGCCAATTTTAATTCACGATTTTTGTGTGAAATCGTTTGGGGATGAGTGAAAAGAAATTTCAACTAACAATACAGGTCAATGCATGCTACACACTTTATCGTTCGTACGTCGTTGGAAAAATCGTAAGTTATCCTCTCTTCAAAATATCACAAAATCGCCTTACTGAATTACTTAAAAGAAACAAAACGAGATTTTACAGAACATATATGTGGATTAAAACAACTCAAGACGATTCAAAGTCAATCTTTTCACTAGACGTACGTGTACTAATCATCGACAACAACATTTGATTTCAGGGTCCTTTCAATGCGGCGAAGATCAGTTTGCTTGTGCAAATCTTACTTGCATCCCAGTGAATTGGCGGTGCGACGGTGATTATGATTGTGATGATCATTCGGATGAAAAAGACTGTCGTAAGTATTTCGATCTTTGATTATGATGATGTGTATAATATAGAACCCGCTTGCAATGTTGTGACGGGACACATCGATTCGTTCGTTTGTTGATGGCATTTCTCTCTCTTTCCTTGTCTTCCCATTTTAATCTATTAATTTCAAGTTGTGGGATACCTCTCCTAGATTTTGAAGATTCATTTAACACGGGAAACTTAATGCTTTTTAAAAATCGAAGGGCTGTGTTGTACAAAGAACACGATTTTACGCGTCGATTCGTTCAGATAAGTAACCCGCCGTGTGAATACTAGATGAATGAAAATCGCTCAAAACAGAATTTTACATGGAAAGATTTAGATCTAACTTCTGTGGGACTGATAAATGGTAATTTAAGGAGAGAGAAAAGAGTATCTGGTCTTTCGTGAACATAAAGTATAACAATTATCTCGAATAGTAGAGATCGCTCATAAATGGTGCGTGGTTTTACCAACATCTGTTGTCGATGTGTCTGTGATTTTGTTATAGCCGTAAAAAGCATTATAGATTTTTTTATATTTTCACTTGAAATTCCCTGATCATCTGGAAAGAATTTGTGATGAATTTTGGCCGGTCATAGTCGTCCGTGATTAAAGTAGGACATTTTAAACAATTTTTAGTCTGCTAGTATAAGCTTGTTTTTGTTCGACGTCGTATTCGCTCATCTAATTTGCATACAAGACATAAGCTTATAGGCGGAACATCGGACATTTCTCGTTGTTCATTGGCTGAGAGAATAAAAAATATCGGTATATAGTACGACTGGTTTGTTTATTTTGTCTTAACCCAATGGGATTTTTAGTTCTCACGCCAGTTTAGATTTCGTACAAAGCTTCGCCGCCCCCGCTCAATTCTCGTCAAACTTTTTACACGGCGCGACTTCCCGTCTCAAATTTATCTCGCCCGATGCATGTTTTCGACTTACGATTGTTGTTAGGGAGACCACGAACGATTTGAAGTCGTTTTCTATTGTAAGTTACTGCGATCACACCAATATCATGACTTTTTTGTCTTGAAATTGCAGTAGTTTTGAGCCTTCGCTTCACCGGAAATTGTATGTTAGATGCTTGTAGATTGATGTTTAAAATGTGGTTTTTGGTTCATGTACAGTACAAAGGTCGTACCTAGGTTCCTCTTTTATTCATTCGTTCATTGTGCCAGACATGCTTATTGCACCGAACTTCTTCTATGTTTTACGTTTTCTTCCCCAAATGCTATTAGATTTGGTACTACTTGTGCTTGCAAAACATCAATTTTTCCATTGAAGACCAATGAAATATTATATTCTTGTTTTTACCTCATTAATGGGACAGAAAGATATAATATTGTTATGCAATCAGGAATCTCATCACTCATCATCACTCATTAGATAGGTTGT
Source organism: Cladopsammia gracilis (assembly GCA_022457155.1). Classification (NCBI taxonomy): domain Eukaryota; kingdom Metazoa; phylum Cnidaria; class Anthozoa; order Scleractinia; family Dendrophylliidae; genus Cladopsammia; species Cladopsammia gracilis. Next base: position 44,842 of record JAJGOT010000145.1, read on the forward strand.
TAGGAAGTGGAACTGGTTATCTGCTATTGGTCAGTTGATGTAGTTTTTGGCAGGCAGTTGATGGCCTGTAGTTGCTGTGCTGCATCCAAAATTAATGGTTTCTTTAGTCTGAACAAAAGAAGAGGTGAAACAACAGCAGACTTTTGAACTCTTGGCAACTCATGTACACCAGATTTACCTAACTGCTGTGTAATAAATAGGGCTGTTTTTTCTTTTCAAACATGTTTCACCAGCTTTTCTTTTTTGCCTGTTTCGTGAGACACGTAATCAAAAATGGGAAATAAAACTCACATCACACATTTTAAGGTTTTCAATATTTTCATTAGTTTAGTTGCTCACGACCCCACAAGCTGTACAGCTTTAACTACTTATCGTGTTTAAATAAAGTTTACATTACACATTACATATCATTATTTACAGTTAAACCTCTTTTTCCAGACAGTTCTCTTGGTCTGGAAGATAGCAAATTTATACAATCCCTACCTCTATAATGGACACATCTATATATAATGGCATTAATAATCCTTTGGTGTCCGTATTAAGGAAGTTTTACTGTACTTTAAAATTCTTTGTTATGGTGATTGTTCTTTTCGTTTTTTTCAGCTGAGAGAACCTGCGATCCAGCCACTAAATTCAAGTGTGCAACTGTTGATCGTTGTATCCCAAAGAGATGGGTGTGTGATTATGATGATGATTGTGGCGACGGTTCAGATGAGCATGCTAATTGTGGTAAATAAATAGCTTTTAAGCCTTAACCCTTCAACTCCGAGAGTGCCAAAGTTCAAAATTCAAGAAAAATCCTACATTTCATTTTGTAAAATATTGAAAAACAAATGGTACCATGCAAAAGTACACAAACAGGTTTCATTTGAATGGTCACACCATAGGATTTCGTCCACAGACACAAAAGCTAGAACTGCACTACATGTCTCCATAATTGACTCTAGGAGTAAGTGTTAAACATGGCTGTTTCTCTTATTTTCATGATTTTGTAAAATCCTATCTGTCTTCAAATACTTTTTTTCTACCAAAATAGAGTATATTATATGCACAAATGTTTTTTACAGTCGAAGCTCAAGTAAGCAGACACCCTTGGGAAGAATAGAAAGTGTCCTAAACTTGAGCTGGCCATGTTCTGGAATGGTTCTCATAATACAGAAGAATTCAAACAGGGTTTTGTCAAGACTGCCGTTAGAAGAGTTCTCTGCTTATAAGGGTATCTGCTCAGAGAGTTTTGACTGTAATTGTATAAACTTTTCAATGCTGTACTCTGGAATAAACCTGCTTTAATATGTGATTTGGGTTTTTATTTTCCTTGCATCGCAGCTCAAAGATCTTGTTCGACAAATGAACATGCTTGTACCAATGGACAGTGCATTCCAAAGAAATGGTTGTGTGATCGTGATAAAGACTGCCATGATGGTGGTGATGAAAAAGGATGTGGTAAGCTGTTGCGATGAACAGCACACCAGGCATATGAGAGGATGACCAAAACCAAAGTTTAATAAAGAAAAAAAATATAAAAATGAACTAAAAACAGTGTCTGGAGCTAAAAGATTTTTCAGATTTTGTAAATTCACTTGACTTTATTTTTCTGGAAGATAAGGACTTAAAGTATATAAACCAACAATTTAAAAAACACAAAGATTATAAAATGAGCCAAAACAGGGCCTGGAGCTAACAATTTTTTTTATTATAAATTCATGTGCATTCCCCCCCCCCCCTCCCCCCTTTTTTTGTTTAACTGAATTCAAAGTACAAACAGAATTAAGCCTTTCAAATTATGAAAAGAAAAATTAATGTGAAGACTTGCGATTTAATTTTATAAAGCCATCCTCAGCATTAACAATTTCACATTTTTTGTTATATTTTTACATAATGCTCATTAAATTAAACTTTTGTTTTTTAAAATTTTTCCTTACAATAAATGATTATGTTGATTTTCAATTACATTGTATTTAAAATTGTCATATCAACATCAAGTAATCTTTATTTGTTTTACATTTTGCCCATTTTTTCCAATCTTTATTCCTCTGAGATTGTAACAGTTGAACATAATTGTTTTTTAAATATTTAATAGTATTTTTGTGAGTGACTTACTGTTTGTCTTAAAATAACTAACCTCTAGACTTAAAATGAACTCCTCTTCATCTACAACCATTTCATGATCTTATAACGTTAAAAGTTTTCTATCTTTTCACTCAAATACAATATAATGTCTTTGCCTTCTTAAAAAAATTCTCTCTTTTTGCTCCATCTTCTAATTGATTATTAAATGTCATTATATTGCTCAAATTAATCCATCTAAATTCTTTAAACTGTTAAACTGAATTCCTCTCTGTGTCTGGTGTTTGATTTTGCATTAATTTTTTGTTTTTGTTCTATTCAACTATTCTCTGAACAAAAGGACCCATTTCTTCAGGTAATAAGACATGCAGGCCAAATGAGTTTACCTGTGGCAACAGCAAGTGTATCTCAAAAACATGGCACTGTGACCATGACGATGATTGTGGCGATGGTTCAGATGAAATGAATTGCCGTAAGTTTGTTTTGTTGCATTTATTTATTTCCAGTTGAGTCCTGAAGTGTCTCAATCTTTGTTGGTTTTAGAGCTCCCGCATGTTTTCGCTAACTAGCAGATTGAATAAGAAAACATCTATACTTTCCCGTGGGACCATTTGTTTTATGGTATTTTTCAAATAACTTTAAGGTTACAGTGTACCTTCGGGGGTGTCTCCAGTATAACAGCCCTAGCGTCTTATGATTACCCTAGATATCAAATTAAAGCTTATAGAGCTGGCTATCTAAATATGGAAACCATTTGGTAATAAAATGAATTGTCGAATTTTTTACGACGTCTAAATTGGAACGTCCGAATCAGCTTTAAAACACTATAACTCAAAGCGATTATTATATTTTGCTAATTTGATTTGTTCTCCGGTTTCCGGACACGAAGCGCTAAAAAAGCGTGTCGGTGATTGCAGTGAAAAGTTACAGAATATTTTCGAAAAGGGGAGAAAAAAAATTGGAATGATCGCACGGAAATGGCTCCTGATGAAAAAGTTTTCGGAATTAAAAAATTCGCCGACACTTTTTTGTTGATTATATGTTAGCCTAGCTTCTGTCCAAATTTGAGGAAAATCGAACAAATTCTCTTTGAGTTGTAGCTCTTTAAAGTGTCCCCAACAAGCGAAAAATTAACTTTGAGAAAACGGCGCTTAAAAAAACATATCGCTTAATAAACAAACTCCGCCCACAAAAGTTATACCGTCATTTCTCCGTCAATTTTCACTATTTTTCGATAATTTTTTTTTGGATGAAAGTTCATCCTGTAAACTTTATTTTAACGCCAAAAAAAAATTTTCAATAAATTTTCGATCTGAAGGTACACTGTAACCTTAAGGTCTTAATTGAATTTTTTGTGTAGTTGTAATTGGTTTCAAAAGGGTTAAGTAAGCTAGGGTATACTAAGTAACTTGTGTCTTTTGACCTAATTTCTTAACTTATTTTTAAACAGCTAACAATACATGCAACCCAGACGAGTTTACCTGCAGGAATGGCAGATGTACAAAGATGAACTGGAAATGTGATGGAGATAACGACTGTGGGGACAACTCTGACGAGATTGCTTGTCCTTCCAAAAGCCCCATGTGTAAAAGTTCGGAGGTCCTGTGTGACGATGCTCAACAGTGCATCCACAGGAGCTGGAGATGTGACGGCGAAGAAGATTGTAATGATGGTTCAGATGAGACAGAGACACGCTGCAGTAAGTAGGATGTAGCTAAGAGCTGTCTTTTGTCAGATTTCACCCGGTGTAAGAGAATGTTTTACCCATGCATTGGGTGTAACTGTTTCACTGTTTCCCAATACAGTGAAATTCTGGTTATAAGCCCACCCGGTTATATATAGGCACCAGGGGTTTCAATAAAATTGAGAGAAAGTGGCAATATTTGTAAAATAGATGGCAGTGGCAAGAAAGGAGCCATAAGGCCTCTTTCCTCAAGGGGGGTCTGGGGGGCATGCTCCCCCCCCCTTCCCTCCCTCCCTCCAGAAAATTTTGCAATCTAGGACCTTGGAAATCCAAAAGTAGGCGGCGATAATTAAGAAAGTAGCCAGCGGAATTCGCCGGTTGTCGGCTTCTAATGAAACCTCTGAGGCACACAGTTTGGTAACAATATTCCGGTTGTATCCCCTTCTATATATGAACATTCCACAGCTTCTCAACAGCATTTTTTTTACAAAATGTTAGACTAAATGACTAAAATAATGGTTTGCTATCATAATATGTCTTGCTTGTCTGCTCAAAAACAAAGTTGTAAAAGCCCATGGTTTAGAACAGGAATTTTATGGTAGTCACTAGTGCCCAAGAACAAAGCAGGACATAAAAATTTTACATTGAGACCAGTATGAACATGAACCCAGTCACTAATCAAAGAGTTGATAATCTCACACTTGTTTGAAATAAGTTTGTGACAACATGGCATCTCAGTCCAAGACTAGCAGTAAGCGGTTGAAACATCGGATCCACATCTTAAGTGACCACATTGTATGACAAAATAACAAAGAAAGTTACCATATCCTAAACTTTTGTTGTTGTTGTTGTGCAGATATCACCACTTGTAGTGCTGGACAATTCTCTTGTACCAACGGAAGATGCATAGATGCAAATAAGCATTGTAATGGCCGAGATGATTGTCTTGATAATTCAGATGAGCAAAATTGTCGTAAGTTGAATAATTTTTCTGTTTATTTGGGTTTGAAAAATTTTCCTTTAAGGGGCTATATCACCAGTTTTCAGTAATAACTTTAAGAAGCCAAAAAGATGTTTGTATAGGTACTACTACTACTACTACTACTACTACTACTACTACTTGGGCGCCCGAAGGCGGGCAACCACAAGGTCTTTCCACAGCCTCCTATCAGCCATCAGTGCATCAATCTCACTTGCTTCGAATACCCCAGTATCCCTCTTAGAAACCCACAATAATGGCCTAGATGTGTTTAAAACTATTCCACTAATGCAGTGTATCTGTAGATAAGTGCCTAATATGATCAGGTGAAATAAATTGCACTGCCTCATCTCTGGAAAAACATTATAAACTGATTATGGTTGACTTTTTCAAGTTTCTCGATGACCACGTTTTTCTTTTCTTTTTGTAGTTCAACCCACGACAGGGCCTTGTAAAGAGGATGAATTTCAATGTGGAGACTCTGCCCAATGTATTCCTGAGAGTAAAGTTTGTGATGCTAAAAAGGACTGTAAAAATGGTGAAGATGAACCTATGTCTTGTGGTGAGTATACATGTAACATTGACTGCAGACAAAACAGTGCTAGTTTATTATGCATAGTGCCTTATTTGATTAGGATCTCCTTTGATTAACCCTTTACATGTACATGTAACTTCTAAGAGTGCCCAAAATAAAGATTCAACAAAATATCTCAAATTTCATTTTGTAAAATATTTAAAAGCAAATAGGGGTTTACCTCGGTGTAAGAACCTGTGACTTTTTCCTTTGTTTTTTACCCCTGTATTATTGCATTCCCAGTTGACTCTATTGTTTTATGCTTTTTGTTTTCTTTGTTTTACGTCACTCATGAGTTTCACAGGTTCTTACACCGAGGATGAGCCGCAAATAGTGCCATGTAAAAGTACTGCGGAAGAGGTTTCATTTGAATGGTCACACCATAGGATTTTGTCAAAAGGCTTGAAAGTTAGAACTTCACTTCATGTCTCTATAATATTGACTCTGGGAGTGAAAGGGTTATGCTTTGAAAAGCCTGAAGAGATTTCCTGCTACATTATGTTAACCTTGAGTCAACCACAGGATTGGTAATGTTATGGAACGCTGAACTTGCAATGATCAAGCTGCCTGAAATAGAGCCAGATAATATCTTTGCAAGAAAAGCAGTTATTCTGTACAAGTTACAACCTGTTATATTGTAAGGAAATGTATTATTTAAAGGCATAAGAGACCACTGCAAGTTGAAATACATTGATTGCAACTTTAACATTACCTATCTTGGATCATCTTGTGGTAAACAAAACCGACCACATTGCAAGAAGTGCAATGATTGAAGTAGGCTGATTTTCAAGCCATCAAAGGATGTGTCCAGGGAATAAACAGTAGTGCATATAATTTACCCCCTAGATGTAGATTTAACTTATCTTTTTAGATATGTGGCAAATAAATAAATTGAAATTTACCTGAAAACATTTCTTGGGAATTAACTACTGATAATGGATGATGTTTCATGACTGCATTAGAAATGAAAGCTTGAACTGATTTCTGTTGTCTTATTTTTAGGAATAGATGAATGCATTGATCACAATGGTCATTGCCAACAAGTTTGCGTAGATACCAAGACATCCTACTTCTGCTCCTGTCATCCAGGATATGAAGTGGACAAAGAAGATCCGAAAATTTGTCGAGGTATATCTGTCTTAATGTATGATGTACTGTTCTTAGTTTAAGAATAAAAAATACAATGGTGCTGACAATATTCATAATACAAATAATTAGAAATGTTTGTGAAAATGAAAATCAGTAGACATCTTTGGGATGGCTGGCTTGTCGCATGTGAGGAACAGGGAAGGTATGGGAAGGTATGTAGACAAGTAAAATAACCTGTTATTGTATCCCCACAGATAAGAATGAATGTGATACACCTGGAACGTGTAGCCAAGTTTGTTACAACTATAAAGGAGGATTTAAATGTCTTTGCCGAGATGGCTACTACATGGAACCAGACCGCCGCAGCTGCAAAGCATTAGGTTGGTACACATTCACCTTTTGCCTCCAAGTTATACAGATGAATCGCTATAACTCGAACCTCTCACTAACTCGAACCAAACTTATTTTCCCTTGGCTAAAGATTGCTTGCAAATTTACCCTTAATAACTCGAACCTTCGATTCCTCGAACCAAATTTCCCTCTCCCCTGGTGGTTTGAGTTATGGGTGTTCTACCGTATTTCGCTTAATATTGAGAAGAAGAGCACCACTGCATTTGAAGGATTAAAATAGTTTTCTTTAGATCATGAGTGCAATTGGAGACCACGCTGATGACAAACAGTTTTATTATCACTCGGTGCACTTCTGATAATGACTAATACTCTGTTGCTAGTGAAAATCAGCCTTAATTAAGAGAGATTTTCATATTTTCAATTTATTGTTTTGTCTTCCACAGGTGATGAAGGATTCCTTATTTTTGCCAATCGCCATGACATCCGTAACTTGACATTCGACTCGTCAGACTACACAGAATTGATACCAGGGCAGAAAGGAGCTATAGCTCTGGATTTTGACTTCAGCAGTGGATATATATACTGGACTGATGTCATTGAAGAGAACATCAAGCGCGCTAAGCTAGAAAATCCCAAAGTTGAAGTTCTTGTCAAGATCAACTTAAACACCCCAGATGGAATCGCTTGTGATTGGATCAATAAGAAGATTTACTGGACAGACACAGGCAACGATATGATTGAAGTGGCTGATTTTAACGGCACCAATCGGCTAGAGTTAATAAAGACAGGTCTGGAGGAGCCAAGAGCAATAGTGGTACATCCATCTCTTGGGTATGTTGGTGAAAAACAACCCCCCCCCCCCCTTCCTCTAAAGCCTCCTGATTCTTCAAAATATACTTGCTGATGTGTAAGCTGATTGTAAGCCTATTCAATCTCCTTTACCCCTCGCTTCTTTACATAAAGCTGTCACTGCCTTGACCTAAATTATGATATGTTGTCACAACACTATATTTGTGCTTCTTTAAAAAAGCAAATTTAGGAGTATCAGATTTAGACATTGTGACCAGCATACAAGGTATTTCTCAGGAAGCCTTAGACTTTTTTTACTTTCTAAAGTAAAGTACTCTCTGTTTTACTGATCTAATCTAAAGATCAAGAGTCCAAGATGGCTTTATAGGGAAAAAAATTGAGACGCCGAGACGTGGAGAAAATCAGACTGCAAGACCAATGAAACTATGTCTTGACTAAAATTTTGTGAGACATGTTTTGAAAGACCATTTACCCCTAAAATAGACGTGATTCAGATTGCTTTTTCTAGTTCCAGCTGTTAGGGAGTACTTCTTGTCACATTTATTTTAGTTTCAAACTGTAGAATTTTATCCACACACTAATCAAGCATGTAGTTTTATGTAGAACCACATGTTTTCTTTGTTATGGGGAAGCACATGAAATTGTTTTTTTTTTAAAGATGGCAAATGGCAAAACAAATTTCAATAATTTCTTCAAATATCTAATGTCTGATGTTTTTTATTTCAGCTATATGTTTTGGTCTGATTGGGGTGAAAAGCCAAAGATTGAAAAGTGTGGTATGAATGGTGATGAAAATACAAGGCATGTGCTCATCAGTGACAACATTATGTGGCCAAATGCACTGGCCATTGACTACACAATTGACCGAATATGGTGGGCAGATGCGAAGCTTCGCACTATAGAGTCTGCTGATTTCGATGGAAGAGACCGGCGAATTATCCTAAGCGAATTTATTAGCCATCCGTTTGCCATGACGATATTTCAGGACTACATGTACTGGTCGGATTGGGAACATGGTCATGGCTCAATTAACAAGGCCAACAAGTTTACTGGAGAGGATCGATCTATTTTGCAAGAGAGCTTGTACAACCCTATGGATGTTCATGTTTATCATGAACAACGACAACCCAAAGGTAGTTTTATTACACCTTATGATATTAAGACTATTGCTGTCCTCCTGGACTCCCCAGAGTGCCAAAAATCAAAATTCAACAAAATTTTCCAATTTCATTTTGTAAAATATTAAAAAAACAAATGGTACCATGCAAAACAAAACAGCTACATTAGTGAAGTGAATGACCATAAAAGTTACAAGAATATTCTGCAAAATTGGAACTTGGGGCATTGTTGTGCATGAAACTTTGACAGCGGCACAAAAACCTCTAGAAAAATGTGAAATGATTAGGTCAGGACCTCCCTGAAGTCTGGATAGAATCCTTTTAAGTGTGTACCTTCAAGTGCAAGTTTTTTAGTTTCATATGGTGGTGTTCAAGTCCTGTAAGATCTATAAATACACAGTGTACTCTCTCAGAGCCAGACAGCCTTGGGACCAGCCCATGCCAGGGCACGAAATTGTGCCTGATACAGTCAATGCGCCTAAGTTTTCCGTGCTGGCAACCAAGATTTGAAAGTTAGTTGCCACATTGGCAATCAGAACCCTTTGCTTCAACCTACTGTTATGTACTGTGCAATTTAGTGAAGCTTGAAGGTGGGTAAATCAGCACGAATGACGAGGTTTGCAGCAAAACCGTCACGAACTCTAAGAAGTGAAACGTCAACATCTTGGATATTTCAGAGGCTATGTTGTATATTGTGCATTCATATGTCCCTTTTGCTCCGTCGCTTCTGCTCTCATTTGTTAATGTCAATATTTTTGTTTTTGGACTTGCGCACCACTCTGGAATATTTAGGAGCCAAATGACTCCTTGAGAAAAAAGTTAATTTCGTGCCCTGCATGCTGTCCACCTTACAGAGGTGTTTGCCTGATAAAGAGTTTAGTTACAGACAAACATGTGAAATTCTGACGGAACCAGCCAACCACGGACGTCTGCCTTTCACAGGTGTCTGCTTTGAGAGAATTGACTGTACATTGAGACAGATTCTGATTATTCTTTCATCTTTTAAACAACAGGAGTGAATCCATGTCGATCAGCAGGCGAGTTTGGAAGCTGTAGCCACATTTGTTTACTGGCTCCAAGAGTTCTTTACCCAGACGGTTATTCTTGTCACTGCCCTGCAGGTGTTGCACTCCTCTATGATTCCAAGACCTGCAATACAACAGGTAATAACCGGTACTTTTTGATGTTCTGCCAAGAAACTAGGGCCTTCTTTGTTTACACTCATTTATTGTTTCCACGATGAAGATTTTCTGTGTGTGTGCTTTTGTTGTCTCCGTTTCCTCCTTCAAGGGTGGTAGGTAAAATGTGAAAATGTTGAATTAATCTTTCTGCGTTTTTTCATTATTGATTTCTGCTCTTTGTGAAAGAAATTGCAGTGCAAGAGTGTTAATTTGACATTGCCCAGCTCACTGAAACTGTTCTTTACTTACTGTAACTCCATCGTCGTTTCACTGAATTTCACAAGATTTGAAAAGTGAATTAAAAGACTAAAAATGTGCTACTTTGCCTTATGTTAAGTAGTAATGTTAAGCCTTTTGTTGTTACAAACTCTCATTCTAAATTTATTTGATGCTGGAATGGTTCAGCTTGTTTCCCAACCAAATTTTAATTAACAATGTGTTGCATTAATTAGGGGTATTATCTGACTTTCTGACACTGCAGCTGATACACCCCTTTCATAATGGCGGCCGATTTATTTATTCTTTTATATGTATGTTAATTAGCCGTTCTGGCGTGTGCAAAATTCAAAAGAATTTTTACTCTAAGCCGAGGCTAGTAAGGCTAATTAACATACATATAAAAGAATAAATAAATCGGACGGCATTATGAAAGTGGTGTATTAGTAGTCAGTCAGAAGTGTGAAAGAAAGGTGCAAGAGTCTGTTAGGCTGGCTTGAAATTATGTTGGAACTGTTCTGTCAAGTATTAGTTGCATCCTTGAGTTAAAGCAAAAATGTTAATGACATCTATCTTTCTTTCAGCAGACAGCTTCAAAGATAAGCTGTGCTTTATGACAACCATTCATCTATAATATCAGTCACATGCTGTAGTGGAAATAAAATTGCTTTCCTGCAAAATTTACAATCTGAAATTGTTGGAGTCTATCAATTTGGCTTGCCTCTGATATTCTTGAAAATTGGCAAGTGTTTTATGATAATTAAAACTGTCACACTCCACGTGTTAGCAAATTAGTTCATTCTGTTCTATTTATTCAATGCTTGACAATTTAAATGTCATCTGCAAATTAGGGAATCAGTTCTATTTGTAGTAACATCAGCACACCTGCATGTATACAGGATACAGGAAGTTATTTAAATAAGAACTTCCTGTCAATAGTGAAATTAAAATGCATATTTTTAACACATCTTTGGATCTGTCTATGATTAGTCTAGTTGATTCATCATAAGGAGATTTAGAATGAATTTCCTTCAATTAATGTGGGTGTCTTACTGTTCTGTCTTCATAGATGCTTTTGATTGCAAGAAAAATACTTGTTTAAATGGGGGAACTTGTCATCCAGGCAAAAACTTGGAGTTACCAACATGCACGTAAGTTTTAAAACCTAACTTCCTTAGAATGCTGCCTTTAGTTACAATAATTATTATGGCTGTAAGTATTAGGTGTGTGGATGAAATGGTTTATGCATGACTTATAAAAAAGGTATCGATGAGCCACACATGTACCTTCCTGTTCTACTGTTTCTTGTGTGTCTATGGATGGAATCCTAAAGTGTGGCCATTCAAATGTAATGCTCTTTGTTATGCTGTACAAGGTGGTTCTAACTTTAGAGTCTGGATGGAAGCCTTATTTTATGTTGGATCATTCAAGTGAAAGCTATTGAGCAGTACTTTTCTGTGGCACTGTTTATTATCTTGTACAAGGTGGTTCTAACTTTTGAGTCTGTGGATGAAATCCTTAAGTGTGACCATTCAAATGAAAGCTACTGAGCAGTACTTTCCTGTGGCACTGTTTATTATACTGTATAAGGTGGTTCTAACTTTTGAGTCTGTGGATGAAATCCTAAAGTGTGGCCATTCAAATGAAAGCTATTAGCAGTACTTTGCTGAAAAGGTAGTTGTAACTATTGAGTGCGTGCGTGTTAACATTCAATCAAAAGCTAATAAACACCATGGCTACTGTGTTGGTTCTAACTTTTGAATCTGTGGATGAAATCCAAGTGTGAACATGCTAATGAAAGCTACACATGTAGATATATCTCTTCCTTATCCATAAAATTGTTGTTGTTTTTTCTTTTTGCAGATGTCCTTCCAAATTTACAGGAAAATATTGTCAAATAACACCACCTTCCTTTACACCGACACCAACAACACCTGCCACTCAGAAAATGCCGCAGGTGGAGGCCAGAAGGGTGGAGGAAGATGTTGGTGAGTGCATTAAAGTGTTAGTAACACTATAACATTAATTTGTTGTTGTTTAACTTGTCAGACACATGTTTTGCAAACAGAGAGTTACCTTTAGGTAGTTATTTAGATCAGAAATATGTCCTGTACTACATGTAGCAGCCATCAAATTTGCCATTTTTTCCATGGCATCACTTCTGTTGGTTCACCACTGCTTTCAGACCTAGTGAAACAGTGATTTTTCACTATTTTGTTTTTTTAATTTTCATTTTTCAGGTGTCACTGTGGGGATTTCAGTTGCTGTTGTCGTCCTCCTCTCAGCTGTCGGTCTCTTAGTTGGTTGGCTAGTGTACAGAAGAATACAACGAAAGTAAGTTTTTTATCTGAGATATCAGGGCTCGAAATTAAAAAAAAAGTTCAGTCGCTATTTTGCGACTAGATATGAAAATCAAGTCGCAAGTTCACAAATTTTAGTCGCAAAATTAAGTAGCAACAATTAGTTAAAAAATAACTTTGACTAACAAATGATTAACAAGACTGATTTTATTGCTTCAACAGCTTTCACGTTATCTCTAATGATGACTGTACATGTACAGAACGAAACATGCAATACTATAAACTTGGCCGCCACAATCGCAACGATCAAGACATTTTTCTAGATCTTAAAACTAGTGTACAACTCAAAATTATATTTTTTGGTGAAATTAGCTTCCAGAAAGGATACAATCTTGGAACATATCCACTTAAACGTCCGTCACCGTTGCGAAATTGATGACACTTTGACTGATTCTACCTGGCCACGATCGGCCGCGATGACAGCTCTAATCCAGCGGTTTAACAAACAAAAATATGAGCCTTCAATACATATGAATAAGAAACCGCTGCAATGGCGGCCGCGATCGGGGAAATAGCGTTGCATCGTAACATTGCAGGTAAAATAGTACAATTTTACCCCATATCTTCAAATGTCTACGATAATCAAGGCACACAACAATATATTTTTTCAGTTCTTAATTTATTTCGGCAAAAATAGTGGCAAAGTAGCGACTGCTAGGCTTTTTATTTTGTTATTGGCCACGGCGAAAACTACTCGCAAATTTGCGACTCCTCTGGAAGTTTTAGTCGCAAACACAAAAATTAAGTCGCAAATGCGACCGTATTGGTCGCAATTTCGAGCCCTGGATATTTACTCGTAAGGGCACTCGTTATAACCTTAGAAAAAGTGACTTTGAAATACCACGATTTAATACCATACGTTATGGTAAACACACACTTAGGTATCAAGGACCATATATCTGGTCCAAATTAGGAAACAGTATGCGTGAATTACCAAGCCTTAGCTCGTTTAAAGCTAATATCCGTTGCGTTGACCTGGCCAGCCTAGTGGAAGACAGCAGCAACTGCTGCAACCTTTGTAGCATGTGATTATTCACAATTATGTACATTTTAATAAGCTTTCATATATGTCATCTAAATATTTTTAAATCTTAGTGTATAGTTTATTCAGTTAAATTATTACTTAATGTGATATAATTGTACATAGTCTTTTTAGAATCAAAATTATTCTTTTTATTTTGTAATAGTAGGTGTCCCCAATTAGTTCTATGAGCTAAATACATAGACACAGTAATAAAGATTTTATTATTTATTATTATTTATTATTATTATTATTATATATCAAGATGATCCCTGTTCACAAGAGAAACAGAGAAACTGACTGGTTATTACATTGACATTTTAAACTGTAATGTGTTGTGAAAGAATGAGCTGACAAAATTGTCTGCTTTGCATTGACATTGTATTCACGGTGAGATTGGACATCAGCTCTTAGAAGGCACCTCTGGCTGCCGCTATCAGTCCATTTTTATCAGACTCAATATTACCCACCCAACCTGTGACGTGAAGTGAATGAAATAACTGATACAGGCCAGATCACACACTTGGATCTACAGCCTCAGAATCTTTTCAAACAGTGATGTGGATTATTTAACATTCCCTTTTATTCAATATGAGAAAGTGTAGGAGGCAAGGCCAACTCTTCTTTGTTCATTTTGCAGCAATCGTAGGTCAATGAACTTTGATAACCCTGTGTATAAGAAAACAACAGAATCAAACAGCTCACTGGATAGAATAAGTATACATTTTGGTGGACATTCAAATGGGAAAAGTCACAAACAGTCTTTATTGGTGAGTAATGTTGTTGTCCCATTTTAAAATCAATAATGTTTACTGTTCTTCTCTCCCACTCTCCAGTCTTTTAGTATTCATTAGTATTATTTGTTTTCTGACTTGTAAAAATACATGTACCCAGCCTTATAACACAACTTTACACTCACAGATTATTTATTACAAATGTATATGACAGTCATTTTCTCCCAAAGCTAAGTTATCAAAAGTGTTTTCCTGAGCATGTGGTAAGAAGAGTGTAGTAATATGTCATGTTTATTTCTTATTTTGCTGCATATTTTCACTGTCAAATGCTATGTTGTATAATATAAATTGTACGTCTACATTTACATCTACACTCTGAATAAATCCTTGTGGCAGCACACCTACGTATAAATTATAGAATAGTACTAATATAAATTAAAAATATAAACCCTAAATCTAAGGATACTAATAATTACATTTATTACAAACTTCCTCAAAATAGTATTGAGACACTCGACCCAGTATTGTCTATTATGCTTCACTACTGTAATTCCTTCTGTGTTGTCCAATATGCTTCACTACTGTAATTCCTTCTGTGTTGTCCAATATGCTTCACTTCTGTAATTCATTCTGTGTTGTCCAATATGCTTCACTACTGTAATTCATTCTGTGTTGTCCAATATGCTTCACTACTGTAATTCCTTCTGTGTTGTCCAATATGCTTGACTACTGTAATTCCTTGTGTATTGTCCAATATGCTTCACATGCCTCTGTTATTGTCTTGGTTTGTACGGAAGTGAGGCTTCTACTGTTTTCCAGGGTTTTAATTTTCTCATGGCAAACATTCAGTCGCTTGGAAAGTCGCTTCAATCATGTTATATTAAAATACATTCTTTAGTGTTGCCTGATAAATAAGGTACTTAATAAATTTATAAGAGCAACGTTTAACGACTGACATGGCTGATGCAACCGGACAAGACTTCCCAAATTTTAAACATCAAGAAAATGGCTGCCGATGCTTGCAGCGTGCGATGATAAAATTAATGGACAATACTGGTCTTAAAGTTGGAGATAAGGGAAACGTTTTAGATTTAATTGTTTTCCATTTTTTAACATTTTTGTTTGGTTGGTTGTTTGTTCTCCAGGGTTCTTTCCGAAATGAAGTAGAAGTGAGCAACTGCTAGCATTTCAACTGGTACCCTGACAGTGGAGGTAACATTCTACAAGGAACTGCCATAGACATCTCTAATTTTTAGCTCTTTTATCAGAGATTGTTGAGTTACCCATTTCCCTACAAGGCAAGTACATGTATCTTGATTCCTCTGGACGTTTTCATGGTTTGAAGGTTTGCCTTATCATGCAGTAAGTGATACTTGTAGCTTGGAAATACCAATTCTCACTTCTGATTTTGATTCAGTTCTTTTAATGAAGTTGTAAGAATTTGCAAGTACATCTAGTGGGATTGAAGGCATTGTATCATTGCTGGGTGCATGGCCTTCGTAACTCGACAAAACCAATCTGTAGCTTAGATTTGTGCTTTCATGCGCAATATAAAAAGAGCTGGTCTTTTTTTCTGTTGAACTCTGTATAATGACTTCAATTGATCTGTTTCTTGTGTTTAATAGCAGAAAGAACTTTCTCTGTCAGGGTAAATTTGCACATAGGTTATCAAATTAAGAGGTATATATATTCAAATATTATATAACTAGTTGTATAGTTATACAAAAGCCCATCCTGGTGATGTCATGGCTTCACATACATATGTACAATAATTATTTAATTATATTCTGCAGTAAGGTTCTTTTCGTTATTTGTCTGTTAAGAACCTTTCATTGAGGGCCTCTTATAATGGTATAAAACAGGGTTTTTTTAATTATATTATTTTTCTTTATCAAAGGGATTGGGTTAGGGTGGGGGTTTGGAAAAATTGTATTCATTGCAGTGGTAAAACATGCTACCAACAGACAAATGATGGTTAAGAACTGTTAAATTCAACCAGTATCCAGATCACTGCACACATACATGAAAAATATTCCTTCCTCTTTCTCTTATACATTTTTTTTGGTGTTGAGGTCTGTAGTTCATTAAGGTGTATCATGGTTTAAGTTATTTTTCAGCATTTCAACTTTAAAACAAGTTTCCTTCTTTATACGATTTAAAACATCAAAAGCATGGTTTTTCCTAGCCTTCAAAATAGAATTTCAAGGTCTCTTGAAATTATTGTTTCTACAATCATAAAACAATAACTATTATTTATGGCCAGGAATTTAGTGATTGTCCAGCATTGCTGGTGATCATCTAGAAATCAGACTCTTGTTGCAAAGTGACTTCAAAATCATGATACTGGAACTTTTTGTTTATTATTGATAAATTTTATACTGGTGCTAACCTGCAAGTACAGTAGGTTCCCATTGATTTCCCGGCCACTAGGGGTAAACCGTATTTATGGGAATGTGGATGGGAGCGATGAGAGGCCACTGTATTTACAGGCCATACTTCTGGCCATCAGATTTGGATTTTGGCTTATTTGACCACTAAAAAAACCTTCCTTAAATTGAATTAAACTTGGCTGAGTAACACAAATCAAGTCAACAGCTACCATGGTGTCTGTGTGTTAAATGTTGCCTTCTCAAACAGTGATGTTAGAAAACGAAAAGCTTTATTCAGAATGACTTGACTGTACAAATATAGAGTTTTTATCCTTATATAGACCTAAATTGAGAGTTTTGTAAATAATATTTTACCAACCAGAAGATAATTTCTTACAATGAAAAAAAAACTTGAATGTATGATATTTTGATGGTTGGCAATGAAGAGTATAATAATTTTAAATCAATTGGGTCTTACTTTGCTAATGTTTAAGGAAGGTTGTAGTGTATTTATCAAATTAATGTATCTAAAAATGGATTATAATGAGCACCAATGCAGGCTTATTTTTGTTTTATATGCGAATATTTTTCAAGAAAAACGAAACCACAGCAATCACGCCATAAAGTGATAAATCCTTATGTCAAACTCAGTGTACATTTGTAAATACAAATCTAGTTAAGTTAAATTTGGATGCAATTTGTATAGTTTGCTAAGAAAATAAGGTGATTTTGTTGGAAATTCTCCCTCGTTTATAGATTTGTGGAGGTTATTGTTTACTGCTGTCAAAATTATTGTGAGCGTGGTATTGAAATAATTGTTAAGGCTGATGAATGTGTTAATTTTAATATTATATCACAGCCATTGATTTGGTGCATCATGAAAGTTCCACTTTATTTTATTTGATGAAGCCATAACGGCATTCAAAAGTCTTTTGACTTAATAATGGTTTCTGTTGCAATTATTTACTGGGTTGCTGTTGCTGTCGAAACATGTTTTTCAAACTAAAACGTTTTGTCGTTTTTCTTAAAATTCACTGGGTAACTTTAAAGTTCTATATGTTGAACTTTAGGAATATGAACTATATTAAGGTTCAGTAATTTTCTCAGGATTAAGTTTGTCCTGTTTTGTGCACGAATTAACTCTTTACAAATAGAAAAGGTAAAGATTTCTGTACAACCCCATTTATTAGTTATGCATACCATTCGTAAAACTGAAACAAAGGGCGGAACAATAGATCGCCTAAAGAAAACCAATAGCACATACATGCATAATTAATGTTGGTGTTAGACGGAAATTTAACCTAGAAAAAAAAGTTATGTATTATGTTCTAAAACTAATCTGTAGATTCTGATTATCGATCTTTCGTCTTGTTCTATCAGAGATAGATTGGAGAATATGGTACAAGATCAACAAAGCTGCTTCCGTGAATACGAGAATTTGAAGCAGACTCTAAAGCTCTTTGTTGTCCAGTTCCTAATTCTCTTTTCTGATTACAGAGAAGCTATGATCATTTTAAGGGTTTGAGTGTTGATAACGTCATGTGTATGTTATTTTGTACATGAACTTCACACAGTGAGTTAGTGGCGGATCCAGGGGGGGAGGGTCAGGGGGTCCGGACCCCCCTATCAGACCTGTGTCTCCCATGTGGTTCATAAAAATAATAGAATAAAATCGTTTTATACGTAGTTGTTTCACTTCCACCAATTGAGTGATTGTCACGTTTTTGACTTAACAAACGCTTTTCGACTCTCAGGAATGCCGTAAATGGCGTTTTAGAGGGTAAAATCGGAAACAATTTCCGGGGAACATGCACCCGGACCCCCCCCCTCCCCCCTCCCTTTCAGAAATTCCTAGATCCGCCCCTGTGAATACAAGACAGCTGAAATTCCTTGAATGAGTTGAGTGTTGTGCTGCGCGGATACACACTTACAACGTAAGCATGAAAGCAAGGACTAAGGGCCGGCAAACTTACCGCAAACTTCAAAAAAGGTAAATATGGCAGCGGAAACGAGCGATTTGTGATTTAGAGATTAAAAATTAACCCCAGAAGATATTCCTGGAGCAGATATAGTAAATCAAAGAGTTGAAAAGTGGACGGCGGAAAAAGTAACCTTCGGTAAGGATCCTTCGGAAATGCATAAAACGTCAAGTCTTTTCTATTATCGGAACGATTATTACAAAGCGCAGCGACACTACATTTGTCGGGTCTTACTTCGTGTACCGCACAGATGACGTAAAACAATAGGAAACATTGTTTTCGGTCATTGTTTTTGGATAAAAGAATTTTGATGAAGCATTGTTTCCTTTTGTTTGTGTCCTCTACACGAAGTAAGAGCCCATTTGTCAGAATTTTTATCGTAGTTATAGGCTGCGCTTCTGCCTTTTTAATTGCGATGTGGCCCTTAGGCCTCGCTTTCATGCTTACGTCGTAAGTGTGTATACGAAAACCGTGAAAACTTTGTTTCGACTTGTCTCCTACGCTGCCGTTGTTTGGGTAGAAGCGACACTCCTCCTCTAGGAAGGAGCGTTACGTGACAATCCAAACGTTATAGCTTCGGCTTTGACATAAATCAATCCATACAAAGAAGTTCGCTGTTTTCTCATTTGTGCAATAAAAATACAGCTAAAATTTAAGTCGGCTTCAAAAATTTTGAAGTCGTATGTTATTTGCCGGTATTTAAAAATATAGAAAATTTGTTATCTTCACTCCGTTTGTACAGTAGATGTAAATAACTATGACAAGTTAAAATTGCAAAGATCTTTGTACTTTAGCAAGAATCTAATAAAGTGAATGCTATTTATAGAAACGATCCGTTGTAATAAATTGCAGCCATGGCAACTTTGTTGCCAGATCCATTTCTTAGGTGTCGTCAGAAACGTATGACTTAATGATTTTCACGGCGACCATGTTTGGTGATCAGCACAATTAATTTCCATCCTTTGGGAATAAAACTATTTTCATGCAAACGATTTCAATTGTTTCAGACCACCAACACGGCAGCCGTGAAAACCATGTATAGGTGAAAGGTCTACCCTCCTATGGAGCAAAAACCTAAATTTGTTCAAAACCAAAGAATGTTCACATGCGACTTTCTTTGTCAGTAATGTAGCCTGCAAATGCAGCCGCCTCTCACGATTAGAGGCGGCTGTTTTCGCAGGCTATCAGTAATGAGACTTAACGAAAATAAACGCGCACACTGCCCTCATTTGCAGTTTTGGAAAGAACCCCCATTAATCAGAAATGTCAACCCTCGTTCTGCCCTAGCTTTAGCCTGCGTACAGACAGCACTTACACAAACAGTTGAATCTCCCGTACGTTAGCGACCACCCAAAACGAAAAGCTGTACTGAGGAACATGAACCTGAATCCTGCTGGCCTGTGTGGCAGGCGTAAACGGGGAGGCGGATGGGGCACGAAAAAGGAGAGGGGGAGAAGGAAAGAAACGCCTGCTATAAAAAATTCGCATTTACCCCCCCCCCCCCCCCCCCCCCCCCCCACGATTTACTTGTAATCGAATTACGTCAACTGTCAATACATTCACCAATCAGAAACTGGCACTCGCTTTTACGCATGGATGACTTCACGCGCGCGTTCTTTCCCTCTTTCCCTAGTTTCCTTCTCCCCGCCGCCTCAGGCTAATGAACCTGAAGTAATTTCAATGTACAAAGCTGACTATCAGGGCAAAATATTGTATCAGAAGTTTTCCCGCGAGAGACAAATTTATTTTTTTTGTTTTGAGTTATGGCCATATCTGCCATATTAAGGATTACAAAATTTTGTAAAGGGGCGACGTACGACAGAATGATAGAGAAAAATCCGATTCAGTTTTCACTGACATATTAACGCGTTAATTAAAACTATAAAATTCTCGAATCTGATTGGTTATCAGCAGGCCCGATTAGAGCATTAATAGGACAGTTTACGCGTCATGCTTGTAATATTGGACGATGTATAAATTGGACAGTACGCATCATTTGCGCGCGCTATCCTTTTTCCGTGGGTGCATCTCGGTCAAAAACACACTCCACTGTTATGTTTTTAATTACCAAAACGTGTAACCATTTTACGTTTTATCCTCAAATTTTGTTATAGTTATGATTTTAAAATTGGTAACAGGACTTCGTGTAAGTGTCGTCCAATTCTGTCTGTAATTATACTTGGGATTAAAGAAATCGGACTAATTACTTGAAACTTTTCTTGTTCGCCCTTACATTGGTAAAATAATGGTAAAAAGCAGTGGTATTGTATGAGAACAGAGATGAGAGGTAAGAAGACTTTTTAAAAGCCTCCCGTCCCTCCCCTCCCTCCCCTCTCCGGCGTTCTCTACTCAGTTTCCCTCCCTTCCCTTCATTCCCATAAAATCTCTCGTTCCCAGGGTCTCGTCATACGTTCAAGGCGCCTGGGAGAAAACCTGGATATCTTTGCATTCACGAAGCAAGACTAGTGTATCAAATAAAAACTCTGAGAAATGGCTGTAATTGGGCGCTGTCAAAACGGATATCTTGTTGATCATAAGAGGAGTATTTCTGAGTCAGTTTCAGCGTTGTCGTTGTCGTGTAAGGACAGTTTATTTGATCTGTTTGAACCATACTTTCGATCTTCTGTTGCAAACGACACTGGCGAACGGAAACGAAAGGTGAGCCCTTAAAGTTTAATTGAATTCCTTGGTGACGATTAATTCGAAGACTTAGAATATCGAGGACTTAAAACATCGCTAAAGCATTAACTTTATAGAGGGCAACATTTAGTTTAAGATCTACAGCCTTAGGGCGAAGGAGGATATGGGGCTGTTTTATACAGGCATCAGTATGACTTTCATACGGGTACAAGTTCATCTTAGTATTCGTCTACATGATACCAGCACAAAATCTCATTCTGCTACTTAGAACTTAGATTACATTGTCGCAAAAAATACCATTAGGATGACCAGAACTCGTATTGTACATGTACGTAAAATGCCATTATAGTCCCCCACTGACCTTCTTTTGAATGTTCGACACTGTTTAGTAAAGTAACATTTTACTTTTGCCCAGCGAAAGAAATCCATGAAAGGAGGTCCAACAGAAGAGGACAAACAAGCTACCATTCACCATCAGAAGGTACTCCATGTAAACTAACATGTTTTATGCCAGTACATAAAATCATCAAACGACTTATCAAATCTTTATTTTTATGAATTAAAGGTGAGGGAAACAATTGCTACAGCAGTGGAGATTCTCATTAGAATTGGATTGGAAAAAAATTATTTTCTTTCTAGAAATGAACACGTTGAACAAGATACGTGTAAAGCAGTGCCAGGTAATCTTTGCAGTCCAATTCTTATTTTCATTCTTAAGTCGAAATAAAGTACAATTACTGCCTAGTACTTTACATACTTTACTTTATTACCCAACCCAAAGGGTACTCCCACACCACCAGTCAGTTACCTTTGGAATAATCTCCCATAACATGTTTGCAACAAGTATATAAATGCAAAATATTTACATCTAGTTATTCTATAGGACCTTAAATATTAATTTGTTTCCAAATTCTTACAGATTCAAATATACCCAATGAAAATGACTTTTTGGGTCGTGTGATCTCTCATCATGAAGAAGAACCAACATTGCTGAACATTTGTGGACAGCAATACATTGTACCTGCTAAATGCACTTTCCTGATGTCTGATGCAAGTAACTTGAAACCTCTTATTGATTATGGTTAGTATAGGGTAACTACCTGTTTTAACACTTTTTCTCTTATTAAGGTAACTAAAGTTTCAGAACACTAACTAAGAAGTTTTTTATTTGAATTTCTCACAGCCCAGCAGAATGGTCTTTATAACCTGTTAGTATTAGATCCTCCATGGTTCAACAAGTCTGCAAGGCGTGGCTCAAAGTAAGAGCTTTTGTACAGTAATATATTGAACAGTTTTTACTGCAAGGAATAGGCCATTTCCAAGTTGCCTTTAGCCTCTCTATCAATGCGAGGCTAGGTGCGAAACCTTTCATAATGAAAATGAGTTTTCATTCACATGCAAATAAAACTTATTTCCATGTGAATGAAAACTCATTTTCATATGAAAGGTTTCGCACCTAGCCTCGCTTTGATAGAGAGGCTAAAGGCAACTCGGAAATGGCCTATTGTCCATTGATTTTGAAAACATATCGTGTAACTGCTCAACTTAGCGAAAAAAAAATCCTGCAGGAAAAAGGGAAAAATATTATGAAGCACAGACCCCCACCCATCCCCCACTTAGAAGTGGTACCAGACCACAGATTGTTACCATAGAAAGGTTTGAAGCTCACCCTATCGCCTGTATAATATGTAAAAGGGACCCTTTGCCTTTCCACCCAAGCCTCAAGCAAACTACACAGTTTTAAATCTCCAGGTTCCATAATTACAATGTTCTATTTCTTATGCAGTGCTATTATTCATGTGCACAATCTTTCACTTTCTGTCTCCATTCAAGGTACTCGTTTATGTCCCTATGGCAGATCAAATCTCTCCCAGTCCCCCAGCTTCTTGCTCCTGGAGCTCTTGTGGGGATCTGGGTAACAAACAAACAGAAGTACCTCAGGTTCACTAAGTCAGAGTTGTTTCCTCACTGGTCAATTGAGCTGGTGGCAGAGTGGTACTGGGTCAAGGCTACAAGAAGAGGAGAACTGGTGACTGATTTGGATTCACCACATAAGAAACCTTATGAGCCATTGTTGATTGGTCGATTTAGACCAAAGATGAATTGTGTAAAGACTGCTAGTTTGAGTTTGATTA
The DNA here is from genome assembly GCA_022457155.1 of Cladopsammia gracilis. Taxonomy (NCBI): domain Eukaryota; kingdom Metazoa; phylum Cnidaria; class Anthozoa; order Scleractinia; family Dendrophylliidae; genus Cladopsammia; species Cladopsammia gracilis. The sequence continues at coordinate 68,149 of JAJGOT010000145.1, forward strand.
AAGAGAGCAATTCTGATGACGAAAAGAAGGAATCATATTCAAAACAAAGCAAACTTTGGAATGATTTATCTCCACAAATAAAAAGAAAAAGGATTATTGAATGCAAAGTTAAGTACTGTGACTGTGACACAGGTAAAAGAATCACTGCAGTCACACAAGACGGCAAATCATCAACTTCAAAATCAACAGCTTTTATTGATTTTAATCAATATGAATGCATTGAAAGGAACAATGCACAGCTGGATAATTTCTTGCAAACTGTAGCTACCCAGAACTTGAGTAAACACTGTTTGAATTGTCAACAACCGTTTCATAAAAATGAAGTGGATCTATCAGATAAAATGAAAGATCTAGGTGATGTTGATGACCAAATTGAAAAGGAGAAGACTTCACAACAATTTGCACAGCTACGTGTGAACAAATGGGTTTGCAGTACTGGCACAGATTTGAGCCTGGAAAAAAATGACAGAGACACTAAGATCGCCTGCAAACATTTAGATTCAAGAGGCTCTGCAGTGGAAGAATATTATGTGTTACCATATCACCAAGTCATTTCCAGTGTTCCATGTAGGATCCATTCCATGAAACCACCTCTGAATGGTAAGCTTAGATGAATTACAGTTATTACGATCTTTTAACCTGCGAGACTGCTAGCTGTCGCATGATTAAATCACCTGCTTGACTCTTCATAATGATGTTATAAGGACTAGTCTATTAACCTGTTGCATGGAAAAACTTTAAAAAGCAAATGTCACTACATGTACATGACCATAAAGGAACCAATCACTACAGAAGTTTATCCATAAACAACCCCATTCCCCTTTTTGGCTCTCCCCGCCCCCCTGGGGGGTGTCACTACATGCACATAAAGGAGACAATCACTAAAGAAGTTTATTCATCCACAACCCCATCCCCCCTTTGGCTCCTTCCACCCCCCCCCCCCCCCCCTGAATTTGAAAAAAACTATTCATTCACTTGATATTAGGGACATTAATAAACATGGTGCTTTTGAAATTTTATCTCAAGTTTACATCATTACATTATCAATATTCTTAATTATTAATAAGCAAAAACATACTCAATATCCAATATGTATAGCAGTATCTCCTTGCCTCTTGTCCTTTTTTATTTATATTCCTTAGAGTTAATTTTATTTCCAATTTTTGCAATTCCCAGAATTCCCATTTCTGATTTCTCATACAGTGAAACCTGTATAATTAAAGCAGACGCTCTTTTAAGCGGACACCAGCTGTTTAGGCGGGCTAAATTTTTGTTCCCATATTTACTGTAAAACAAACCTGTATTCAGCGGACCCCTCTATTAAGCGGACACTAGCGAGGGTCCCGAGGGTGTCCACTTCATACAAGTTTCACTGTCTTGTAGTTTAATTTTAACCACCAATACTGTTGGAATCTCTTAATGCCTAAAGTCATACGAGTTTTTTAGAAAATACCCCATAGCACATACTAATGTCTACCATTTGAATATTGGAACTCACACTAGCTTATCTTTATTCAGAAATCCTCTCCTGTTACATACCAACTCATTCTCGATGTCTTGAGATGTTTGCTCGAAACCTAACACCACACTGGACTAGTTGGGGAAATGAGGTAAGGGATTATTTTTGTTGGTCAATATTATTGCTATTCCATGATCCATGAAGTGATTACTAGTTTCACATGTTGATTGCTCTTGGGACGTAAAGACGTAAGAAGAAACGAAAAAATAAACAAAACATAGCGTTCATTATCATATATTTAGCCAATTAGAGTGAAATACAAGGATTGAGTAAAATCATATCTCACACATGTGAAGATATCAATTTTATCTTCACTGTGATTTATGACAAACAAACTTAAAGATCTTGGTCTATAGTCGAGACATCTACAGATCTTCCTCCGAAGTCTTTGGACATCTTTGGCAATCTTCGGAATTTTTTTGGAAAATGATGAGAGACGTTCGTACAACCTTCGGACAGTATTCAGACCGGAGAAGTTTAAAAAATCTTCGGAAATCTTCGGAAAATTAATTAAAACTTCGTAATTAGTTTTGTTCATATATAAGCCATGTATTGATTAATGCGGGAATGATTTACTTAGTACGTTTTTTCTAAGGTACTGAAGTTCCAAAGTATGGAGTATTTTGACCAGTTTCCACCAGAAGGAAAAGAAAAACAGAACCTTACTCCAGACTGATCCTCTTTAACTTGATGTATGTCTATCACTTTGTGTGTAATTATTTATTATTAACTGAAGAAAACAGCAATAAAATTAACTTAGTTTTTCTAGCAATGTTGAACATCGGTCTGTGTTTGTGCTAGTATGTTGTTTGCATCATCTCTTTTTTGCTTTTTTAAGGCCACCTAACTAAAATTTCAGTGCAATATCTCTTTAGGAATCCGTAACTGACTCAGAGATTCGATTACAGTGAATGCTGTGTAAGCCGGACACCTTTGTGACTGACCAGGTCTAGCTGTCTGCCTTACAGTCGGAAGTGTCCACCTTATTGAGAGTTTAGTTCCAGACAAACAAGTGAAATTAGGCCAGAACCAGCCAATAAATGAAAATGATGTCCAACAATTGATGTCCGTCTTGGAGAGAGTTTAGTTACAAAGTAACGAACTAGTGAAATTGATGTCCAATAATTGATGTCCGTGTTAGAGAGGTGCCCGCCTTATAAAGAGTTCAATTACAGACGAACAAGTGAAATTGATGTCCAATAATTGATGTCCATCTTAGAGAGGTGTCCGCCTTACAGAGAGTTAAGTTACAGATGAACAAGTGAAATTTGGCCAGAACCAGCCGATAATTGATGTCCATCTTAGAGAGGTGTCCGCCTTATAGAGGGTTTAGTTACAGATGAACAAGTGAAATTTGGCCAGAACCAGCCAATAATTGATGTCTGCCTTAGAGAGGTGTCCACATTATAGAGAGTTTAGTTACAGATGAACAAGTGAAATTCGGCCACAGCCAATAATTGATGTCCATCTTAGAGAGGTGTCCGCCTTATAGAGAGTTTAGTTACAGATGAACAAGTGAAATTCGGCCAGAACAAGCCAATAATTGGTGTTCACCTTAGAGAGGCGTCCGCCTTATAGAGAGTTTAGTTACAGACGAACTTAGTGAAATTTGGCCAGAATCAATCAATAATTGATGTCCATCTTAGAGAGATGTAAGCCTTATAAAGAGTTTAGTTACAGATGAACAAGTGAAATTCGGCCAGAACCAGCCAATAATTGATGTCCTTCTTAGAGAGGTGTCCGCCTTATAGAGTGTTTAGTTACAGACAAACAAGTGAAATTCGGAAAGAACCAGCCAATAATTGATGTCCACCTTGGAGAGGTGTCCGCCTTATAGAGAGTTTAGTTACAGATGAACAAGTGAAATTTGGCCAGAACCAGACATAAATTGACGTCCATCTTAGAGAGGCGTCCACCTTATAGAGAGTTTAGTTACAGATGAACAAGTGAAATTTGGTCAGACCCAGCCAATAATTGATGTCCGTCGTAGAGAGGTGTCTGCCTTATAGAGAGTTAAGTTACAGACAAACAAGTGAAATTTGGCCAGAACCAGCCAATAATTGATGTCCATCTTAGAGAGGTGTCCGTCTTATAGAGAGTTTAGTTACAGATCAACAAGTGAAATTTGGCCAGAACCAGCCAATAATTGATGTCCATCTTAGAGAGGTGTCCGTCTTATAGAGAGTTTAGTTACAGATGAACAAGTGAAATTTGGCCAGAACCAGCCAATAATTGATGTCCATCTTAGAGAGGTGTCCGTCTTATAGAGAGTTTAGTTACAGATGAACAAGTGAAATTCCACCAGAACCAGCCAATAATTGATGTCCATCTTAGAGAGGTGTCCGTCTTATAGAGAGTTTAGTTACAGATGAACAAGTGAAATTTGGCCAGAACCAGCCAATAATTGATGTCCATCTTAGAGAGGTGTCCGTCTTATAGAGAGTTTAGTTACAGATGAACAAGTGAAATTCCACCAGAACCAGCCAATAATTGATGTCCACCTTAGAGAGGTGTCCGATGAACAAGTGAAATTCCACCAGAACCAGCCAATAATTGATGTTCATCTTAGAGAGGTGTCTGCCTTATAAAGAGTTTAGTTACAGATGAACAAGTGAAATTCCACCAGAACCAGCCAATTAAATTGATGTCTGTCTTAGAGAGGTGTCCGTCTAATAGAGAGTTTAGTTACAGACGAACAAGTGAAATTCGGCAGAACCAGCCAATAATCGATGTCTGTCTCAGCGGAGAGGTGTCCGCCTTATAGCGAGTTTAGTTACAGATGAACAAGTGAGAGAGTTCACCGTAATGCAGTTTTCCCAACGTAATAAAATTTCACCTGAAGGTTGCGTAACATATAAAATACGGTGGCCAATTTGCCTTATCAACTCAGTTGATGAAACTAAATTTTCGTTTTTTTCACTTCCTTGCCGTTGCGTAACAAGAACTATAGTTCTTTAAAGTTTGGACGGAATGACTGACACACTCTTTGCTTTCAGCTGACGTCATCAAAATTCTAAAATCTAAACCGCTTATTCTACATGGCCCTTCTTTTAACAGGTTCTTTATATCAGCAACAGTAATCGTTGTGCTGAGTTTCACTACTAACATCAATACATAACATTGCGTTACAGATATAGGATCATATAGCATTTTGACATTTTGGTGGTTTTGCAGTGTTTTTCGCTCAGTTTTTAGACTTTTATAAAGCGAGAATGCAAAACAGAGGTCTATCAGTTTGGATTTCAGTTTGAACTGAACAGAAACAATTATAAAGAAAATTCAGCTGTTTTAAAAATAGTTTGGCGACCATGTTGGTGTACCATACAAAGTTATCTTATTTTCGAAATAATATTTGAAATCCCCTCGGTTATTAAAGATCGTCGGGCTTCAAAATCTTGCCAAGTCGTTTCATTTGGCATTTACTGTGATATCTTATCTCTGAGGTTTTTCTCAAAGCCAGAAAACAATTACGAAGATGAAAACGATCTATTGATTCTGTGTTTGCATAATGTAGTCGCAGTACGTATTTTTTTAAAGAATTTTGGAGCTCGAACAAAACAAACCCTTAATGCACAAAATTACTTTCGACGTTAAAAGAATCCGTATCCAATTCCAGCGTTTCAGCTTACTAAATAGTCATTTTGTGCCACGCTTACACCGGTTTTGTGCCCAACCTTTTGGCCTTTTATAATTAACTAACAAACTAAAAATAACGAATACTCTACCAAATTTACCATTTGCGATAAGCAGCAGCAGCTTGCGTAACATATATAAAGTTTTAGTAAAGCACAGAAAGGAGTTTAATATGTGTATGTACATATTCACGATCTGGATGTTGTTTTTAAGAACGGCGATTGAAAATTGTTTTTGTATCTGTATTGTGGTCTTTGAGAAGTGGAAGGGAGGCTAAAACCATGCGAGAGAGGCAAAGTCAAACCTCTGTTCTAACTTTCATTCTGGAATCTGGAAATGGCCTTGTCATCCTCCCCCCCCCCCCCCCCCCCCACCCCGGAAATGAAATCCTATTTTGGAGCAGTATTTCCTCAGGGTGTAGTGTTTGTAATGATACATAAGTTACCAATGATGGTACCATATATGTACCAATGATGGTGCCATATACTACCAATGATGTACCCCCGGGTGGGGTTCTGCGTGGTGGTTCTTGCTGTTTGACTCTGTCAGTTCTTTCCTGTGGTGCTGTTTATTATCCTGTACAAAGTGGTTATAACTTTAAAGTTGCATGAATACTGAAGTGTAACCATTCTTTAAGTGATTTCATGCTGTTCAGCATCACTACTTCTTTGGCACTGTTTGTAAGGTGAAATTCGATATTTCTTAGTTTTGATCACGAAGGTATAAAGGGGTTAATAAGAGAACTTTTACAGCATTTTAATTACATTATTAAATACGCGCAAATCGACTATTAGACTAAACGACCTCCTGGGAAAGATAATTCATAACCTTTGAACGTGCCATGCAGACATTACTATTTGTCGCATGATCACTCGCGCGCTCGAAAATAAAAACACCTCAAAATTGGAATGCAAGCATTTATTAAACTGCACTTCTGTAACCTTTTTTGTTTGCAAATCTGGATTAAGTTAAAGCCAGCAAAATTGATGGTGTGTTGATTTTTCTTCTTTCCGCTAAAGAAAAAAATCTGGTATGAATGAAAGCGGGAGATCAGCTCGCGTATCGCTTAATTAAAACTGTTGACAAGTAATATTAACAAATATTTAAGTAATTAAAAACTGCCAAAGGGCTTTCATAACAGTGTAAAATTTACATGTTAAGGGTGCCAAACGACCTCTAATTTTTTTTCAGTCTGCGAATTAGAATAGCCATTTCTGATGTGTTTTTTGATTTAATTGTCTTAATGTGCTATAAATGGTTTCTAAATGCGTTGTACAAAGGTTTGTTAAAACGAGGAAATCTATCCATTTGATAAGAAACCTAGTACTGTCTACAAGTCCTATAATATTTGTGTTGGAAATTCTTGAACCGTAAGGTTATCAGATGAAGAATCTTCATCTTTTAGCCGCCTGGGTGTAAATTCCGAAGGTGGGCGCTTAAAGCTTTTTATTAATTTAAAAGCCACATTTAGTATCACGTTTTCGAAGATAGCTGTAAAGTAACTGGAGTTTCAAATTGGTGTTTCAAATCTGCACGTAAATCGAATGTACATTTCTAAACATCAAGGGATCTACCCGCTCGCTTCAGGTCGACAGGAGAGAATTTAATCTCTGATAAAATCTTTATAGTTTGATAACGAAAAAAGAAATCGGAGATCTGAAGTAATCTCGCCAATGATCATAATATAGCTGTAATGCACATGTTTTTGTAAACTGAATGAAGCCCGGAAGACACAAAAATATCACATATTTTTATTGGTTTCTTGTGCACTGTGAAAGCGAACGTTTTTTACAATCAATGGTTCAACGCCGTCATTTTCCAGATGAGTTTAAACAGGAAAAGCAGGTTATCTACTGTAAATTTGTTTCGTGTATGTTTGTTGTTTTTTCGACTACATGTTTCACGCTGAAATGCAATAAACGGCAGTTTAGAGATAGTTTACAAACAAAGGCTTGAACGCGACCTGGTATAGCTCATATGTTTTTTGTTTGCATGAATCGTATCTCTTGAAAGGACTTGAAACTGCGAAACTTGCGTTTCGTTATTTTCGCGTCTGAAATTCTTAGGCAATTCAGTTTGTTATGAGATAATTTACAGACTTTATCTAGTAATGGACAAAGCATTCCTTCTCTAAAACTCATTCATTTTCTTCGTCAAGCTGAATGTCAGAAGTTAGCGACTCCACGCTAACGTGTTCCAAATCTAACTTGGTTGACAAAACTCCGCAGTCACTGGACGCCGCTGAGCTCGGGCTTGGAGAACACTTTGATGAATTATCATCCAACACGCAATTAGTGCAAACCTCAGGCTCATTCGAGTCCATTTCTTGAAGCACGGAGCTTAAAAATGTAATGTACTTCATTGAAAGTTTAAGAATTTCGTGTTTGGAGAGTTTTTTATCCGGTGGGTATGTCGGGAGAAGTTTTCTGAGCTCTCCAAACGCCAAATTGACGTGATGTTGTCTCCATCGTTCGCGACTGTTTGTAAAGTTCCTTCGACTTTGGAACGGATTATCGAATCCAAAACTGATCGGTCTTCTTCTAATTGCCGTGCCATAATATCCTACTGGTATAGATGCACTGCTGTAGTAATACGGAGAAATGTCAGACCTGCGAGATCGCTTGTAGCTCAAAGGCGTACTGTTCCTCCAAGACATTTCCAAGGTCTTGCAATTGCGTGATTCGTATATAAAATGAGCTTTTGTATGATAACTCCTCAAGGGCTTCAATTTGTGATTTCTGCCCTCCAATAGACGTATCACCGAGCAGATATGGATAGTGAGTAGTTTGGCCTCCGAGGTATATAGGTTATATGTATATCCCGTGCGTGCGATAAAAACAATGTCAGACTGACACGATACACGAGTTTCCCCTGGCTTAGTTTACTGGAAATAGCAAGCCCTTGAGATAAGTTTTGCTATTTGTCAAACTGATATCGCGCCTTGTTTTGATAAATATCCAAATATCGTCATTCTGCACCAATCCGATGTCAGAAAGCAAAAGCCATATCAGCAAGATCTAAAAACCTTGGACATTGGAATTAATTACACACCCCTCGCGCATTGCAAAAAAACGTTTTTCTCGTTTCTTACATGAAACAATTGAATAAAACATTAGTAGTTATTTAGGAGAAAACGTTCACATCTTTGGAAAGAAATTGAAACAGTTGCGAAGGAACAAAGTTTTAAATCTGTTTTGGGGCGGACCTCGTGAAGGTATGATGGCAATGTTTAGGTTGCGCCCGTGTAGTTGAATGGCCTAAGTAATTAACAAGTTACTTTTTTGTTTACTTAACCTCGTAAGCCAAAAAGGAGCAATAAATTCTGTTTGAGGCGGCCGCTGGACCGGGTTCATTCTCTAAACAAACTACTTTACATATTTCAAGTACAAAGTAGATTAGCTTACTTGAACCCCGGTCATGCAAACAATCCTAAATCGACCATAATGACCCAAAAGATTTTGTGAATTGCCCGGTTTTGAAATACCATCAGATAACGGGTTCTAATTAGCTTACTGTCTTCTATAATCCGGGCTAATTACAGTTAAGTTCGTTATTCGCTTATGAAAACTATTTATTTTGGATCTTTGGGAACTACCGTACCTTGACTCGTGTAAAGATATGTAGGATCTCGGAAGAAAGATGATTCTAATGTTCGAGTCCAGTTACTTCAAACGCTTGACCATTCATATAAAAAAACTATTGCGCAGTTAGTATTTTCCTATGGCGATGTTCATTGTATTATGCTGTATAAGGTGGTTCCGCTATCTTTTCAGTCTGTGGATGAAATCCTGAAGTGTGACCAAAAGCAATTAAGCAGTACTTTCCTGTGGTGCTGTTTATTATGCTGTACAAGGTGGTTCTAACTTTTGGGTCTGTGAATGAAATCCTAAAGTGTGACCATTCAACTGAAAGCTACTGAGCAGTACTTTCCTGTGGTGCTGTTTATTATGCTGTACAAGGTGGTTCTAACTTTTGCGTCTGTGGATGAAATCCTAAAGTGTGACCATTAGGAAAGCTATTGATCAAGGGGTACTTTCCTGTGGTACTGTTTATTATGCTGCACAACGTGGTTCTAACTTTTGAGTCCGTGGATGAAATCCTCAAGTGTGACCATTCGAGTGAAAGCTATTGAGCAGTACTTTCCTGTGGTGCTGTTTATTATGCTGTACAAGATGGTTCTAACTTATGAGTCTGTGGATGAAATCCTAAAGTGTGACCATTCAAATGAAAGCTATTGAGCAGTACTTTCCTGTGGTACAGTTAATTATGCTGTGCAAGGTGGTTCTAACTTTTGAGTCTGTGGATGAAATCCTCAAGTGTGACTATTCAAAAGAAAGCTATTGAGCAATACTTTCCTGTGGCATTGTTTATAATACTGGACAAGGTAGTCGAACTTTCGAGTATATGGATTAAATCATAAAGTGTGACTATTCTTGAAAACAAAAGCTACTGAGCACTTCCTTCCTAGAGTGTAAAAACAATAGTCGTAAGTGATAACTTTTTTAAAGTTCGATAAACTTTTTGACTTTGAACTTATAATCTCATTCAGATGAAAACAATGAGCAGTTACGTATACTATTTTTATCGAGTAAGTCACATTTATGGTTCTAACTTTATACCTACAAATGTAATCCTTACGTGTGACCTTCAAACATTTCTTAGAAATCTGCCCAGGCAACTATTGAGTGTTTTCTGTGGATGAAATCCTAACGTGCCACAAAGCACGCTTTAGCGGGTAAAACCTTTGTGCCGGGTTTAATATAAAGTTCAAATCTCAAATAACTGAGTTCCAAATAGGCCATTTGCACGATGACGTCATATGACTACAACTACCAGAATCCTTCAGTTTTTTTGTTTTGTAGTGCAAATTAAGGATATTGTCATTTAAACCGCACTGGGATTACAAAATTTAAATAAGAAAGGAAAAACGAAATGAATTCTGGTAGTTGTAGTCAAATGACGCCATCGTGCAAATGGCCTATTATGGAAAAAACTATCTCGCTTTTATTGGAATAGGATCTTATCCAAAGTTAGAGCGACCTTGTACAGCATAATTAACAGCACCACAGGAAAGTACTGCTCAGCAGCTTTCATTTGAATGATCTCACTTCAGCGCTACCGTCTGCAGTCCTGTTGTTCTGCTGTTTGTCTGCCATGACAGGGCTGTTAGCAGGCCACAAGAAAGTATCACAGGATCACGAGAATTCCAAATTTAATTTTGTAAAATATTGAAAAACAAATGGTACCATGCAAAAGTACTGCTGAAGAGGTTTTATTTGAATGGTCACACCATAGGATTTCGTTGACAGACTCACAAGTTAGAACTACACTGCATGTCTCCATAATTGGATCCGAGAGAGAAAGGGTCAAAAGTGATCACAGATCAGCCTCAACTTCAGACAGAGCCTCACCAGAACCAGTTTGACTTGTTTAATCCAAAGTAAGGGCTATCATCAGAGAAATTAATTACCTAAAAAGGAAAAATTATATACAAACGTCTATAAATCTGATGCGGAACCCTCTCACACGCTAGGGAGGCCAAACTTAAAATTCCAGAAAAATCCACCCCAAATTTCTTTTGTAACATTCGGAAAAAAGAAACAGCATCATAGGAAAGTACTGCTCAGTAGCTTTCATTTGAATGGTCACAATTTAGGATTTTATCCACAGACTCAAAAGTTAGAACCACCTAGTACAGCATAATAAACAGTACCACAGGAAAGTACTGCTCAGTAGCTTTCATTTGAATGGTAATACTTTAGGATTTCATTCACAGACTCAAAAGTTAGAACCACCTTGTACAGCATTATAAACAGTACCACAGGAAAGTACTGCTCAGTAGCTTTCATATGAATGGTCACACTTTAGAATTTCACCCACAGACTCAAAAGTTAGAACCACCTTGTACAGCATAATAAACAGTACCACAGGAAAGTACTGTTCTGTAGCTTTCATTTGAATGGTCACACTTAAGGATTTCATCCACAGACTCAAAAGTTAGAACCACCTTGTACAGCATAATAAACAGTACCACAGGAAAGTACTGCTCAATAGCTTTCATTTGAATGGTCACACTTTAGAATTTCATCCACAGACTCAAAAGTTAAAACCACCTTGTACAGCATAATAAACAGTACCACAGGAAAGTACTGCTCAGTAGCTTTCATATGAATGGTCACACTTTAGGATTTCATCCACAGACTCAAAAGTTAGAACCACCTTGTACAGCATAATAAACAGTACCACAGGATAGTACAGCTCAGTAGCTTTCATTTCAATGGTTACACTTTAGGATTTCACTCCACAGAGTCAAAAGTTGACCACCTTGTATAGCATCATACACAGTGCCACAAGAAAGTACTTCTCAATGACTTTCATTTGAATGGTTACTGACTTTAGAACAGTTTAAAACCGCGCTTACACGACCCTACGTTTGATTCAAGCCGCACAAATAATTAATTTGATCGTCGTCCAGGTTATAAAATTAGCTTTGCGTGTTGTACGAGAATTTCGCGTTCCTCGCGCGATCACAGCGCACTGTTGGATGCATTCACCTTGAAGTGTTTACTTTATAAACAGCTCCTTAATACACTGAAGAGCACGCACTTAAAAACATTAAACCACAAGCTTTTTCAGTGCGTAAAACAAGAACAAATATAACCAATATGTTGTTTAAACGATGCCTTTAATGTGAAAACGAAATTTCACGGCCATTGCTTGTTCGCTCATCCGATACTATTCTCAGCTGGGAAACTTTACCATTTTCAGCTTGATAAATCTATCTTTTGCCCCTTATTAGCGATAACCTTTTAAAACAAGCTCATTAGATTCTCGAACCCCTAATTCCAGTGCATCACTTTACAGGTCTTTGCGCTCCATATTTACCTCACTGACCTCATACGGTATTATGGTATTAGACTTATCTACCGGTCGCATCTCTGTGAAGTTGTGGTATTTCCTTCACTGTGTCGCCTGTGAGTCCGCGTCTCGCGGCAGAAAATAAGCACGTGTAACAAGTTTTCTCGCTGCCGGATTTTATTTCAACCGAAAGCAACTGAGTTAAAAAACATTGCATCTCATAATTCGTTTTGCAAAAAGAACAGAGTGCTACAAGAAGGTACTGTTCGGACTCGCCCAATTTTCCTTAAACTCCCAAGAGCGCCAAAAGTCAAAATCCAAGAAAAATCCCAAATCCCAATGTAAAGGTACTGCTGAAGAGGTTTAAGGGAATCGCCTTGGGTAGCACAATTAACTGTACCACAAGAACTGATTACGAACTGCTTTTATAGTAGCCTTTATTTGAATGGTCACACTAGGATCATTTCATTCACCAATTCAAAAGCTAGGATTACCTTGTACTGCATAAATGAAGGAAAGTACAGGAAAGTACTGCTCAATAGCTTTCATTTGAATGGTCACACTTTAGGATTTCATCCACAGACTCAAAAGTTAGAACCACCTTGTACAGCATAATAAACAGCACCACAGGAAAGTACTGCTCAGTAGCTTTCATTTGAATGGTCACACTTTAGGATTTCATCCACAGACTCAAAAGTTAGAACCACCTTGTACAGCATAATAAACAGTACCACAGGAAAGTACTGCTCAATAGCTTTCATTTGAATGGTCACACTTCCACCAATTCAAAAGTAAGAACAACCTCGTTTATATAAATAGTACAAATTGAAAGCTTTCATTTGGATGATGATGACCAAAAGGTGGAACAAATGGTTTGCTCTAAAATTCACTCGCTTGTCTCTGCCTTTATATGTAGCTAAAAAAAAGCTAAATCACACATTTCTGCAATAAAAATTGAGTGACGTGGACTTGTTATAAACGGAGAAATTCGTGAAATTGCGAACCTTTAACTCTTATCTAGTGTATAAATTAGCTCCATAATCCGCGGAATAGATTTGATTAAGGGGTCATAGGTCTTCGAGAAAATAAAAACCGTATTAGCCCGGAAAACTGATCTGTACAGCCCACAACTGAGCAACAAACCCGGGATCCGATTTCTTCTCTCAATTCACTGTAAAATCCAGAACTTTAATAATAAAAAAGGTGAAAACGACTAGATTTCTGCTAATTGCCGACGTATCAACCATTTCTATGACTGTATGACTTTTTCCAAGTCACAAATCGAATCATTAATTGTGCTTCTACATTTTGAGTCTGTGGCTAAAATCGCGTTAATCCTTTAGCTTTAAGCCCCAATACCGATCAGCATCGTATTTCTCCTTGTAATATCATTGCATGATCAAACAGACAGTTTATGAGAATTAAAGATATGATCAGCCATGCAAGATGAATTATCCTGTTCATTGTTCATGGGTGGGGTGGGGGAGATGAGATCAACAATGGACCGATAGCGGCTGCCGCCCGAGGCGCCTTCATAAGCTGACGTCCGTCCCATAAGTGTATGTAAAGCGCCATAATATGTGCGCTATATAAGTCCCTTCCTTTTTTTCCTTTTGATATTTTAACGATTTATCCCCACTGCAGCTATAAGAAACGTATACGGATAAGAAAGGAGAATTCATATTTCCAAATCTTAAATTTTTCAAAAAGGGTTTGGCGCTTTTTGACCCACAACAGGTAATTCGGAGGCAATCAATTTTCTTTACTTAATCATAAAACCAGCTAAAAAAATAAATTGTTGACATACTTTTTTCCCCAAATCTTCTTTGGTTCAAAGTAAACAGTAAATTTAATTAAAAGCTAACTTTTATCAGAAAGTTGTCAAGCACCTCAGTTTGTTTGTGCTGATCAAAACCTCTCTAGGTCCGCTGTTTTCTAACTTTGTTATACTCGGGCTGCTAAACTGGAATTTTTTCGTATTGTTTTACGACTTTCGCTAGAAATAAATCAGTTGACTGGTTTAGCAGTTTAGATATGTTGTGCATAACATCAAATACCGTGCCAGATTATACTGTCATGGAAACATCGCGTGAGAATTTCTCTGTATCGCCTGGAAAGTCAATAAGCACTTGACATGGCTTTATATTAACCATTTAGGTGGTCACAACAATAATTTACTTGTTGTTGGGTGTATGCAGATTACCAGTGGGAATTATCTGAAAATTACTTAAAATTACACCACATAAGGTGATGGTAAGAAAAGGGTGGGGTTGGGTGAGCGAGCTTCAAGGGAAGTGCTACTAACATTCTTACTCTCAAATTTCACGGTGGAAATAGCTCTCATTTGGAAGGCCACACATAAGGTTAAACATCCACAGACTCAAAAGTTTGAACCACCTTGTACAGCATAATAAACAGTACCACAGGAAAGGACTGCTCAATAGCTTTCATTTGAATGGTCACACTTTAGGATTTTATCCACAGACTCAAAAGTTAGAACCACCTTGTACAGCATAATAAACAGTACCACAGGAAAGTATTGCTCAATAGCTTTCATTTGAATGGTCACACTTTAGGATTTTATCCACAGACTCAAAAATTAGAACGACCTTTTAGCAAAATAAACAGTACCACAGGAAAGTACTGCTCCGTAACTTGAATTCTATTATGGTCACAATTTAAGATTTCATCCACAGACTCAAAGGTTAGAACTACCCGCATATACCATTATCATTTATCATTTTTATTTCAATAGTTTAAATTTAACAAATTAAAGAAATATACAACCTGCATATAGCAAAGCTAATCGAGGCAGGTTGTATAATTTACAATCAAATTTAGCAAACAAAAATTATTAGTAAAATCAGGTAAATAATAAATAAATAATTAATTATAATAATAATAATAAATAAATAAAATAAATAAATAAGTAAAATAAATAAATTAAATAAATAAATAAATAAATAGGTATACACACACATTCACAGGAAAGCAGTGCTCATAGCTTTCAACTACATTTTCACACAATTTACTTATGGATTTCAGTCACAAGCAATAGGAAACACTTAACAGGTAGCTAAAAACAACATGGAAAAAATAGATTGGGAGAGGTTTGGGGAGAGAGTTAAAAGCTGTCTTTCCTTTGTTTGAATACCGTATTTATTCGATTAAGCGCCCAACCTCGAAAAAGCGCCCACCTCGTATAAACGCCCACCCTATAGGTAGGAAAAGTTAATAAGCGCCCACCCTGTAGGTAGGAAAAGTTAATAAGCGCCCAGCCTCGAATAAGCGCCCACCCCACCCCTCTAGGAGGCAACACCAGAGAGTTCGCTAATGGACCTTAGTGACAATGAGATTGAAATTGACTCAGTACTACTAAGAGACTTCCTCAAAGACCGAGTTTTCCGAAGTATTTTAAAGAAACTTTCAATGAACAGTTAAAATTCTGCTTTGGTTTTGTTATTATTTTATTGTTTTGTTGTAAAATAAACTTGATACTTGCTGGAAATGGTGAAAATTTAATAAGCGCCCAGTCTCGATAAAGCGCCCACCTCGAATAAGCGCCCACTCTCAAGGTCCAAAAATTTAATAAGCGCCCAGGGCGCTTAATCGAATAAATACGGTATATATTTTTTATTTTATTCTTTTGTTTACTCTTTCATCGCCTTGCCGTAAGGATCAGTTTGCCGTTTTCTGTCTTTCCTCCCCAGTGCTCCTCTTCCTATTCATTCTCTATCCAGTCCCTGGCCAACGCGTGTTGCTCGACATTGCGCTCCCCGCCAAACCCCTATCCTTCTCAGAGATGCGGCCTGTGGTAGAGGTTCTGCATGACGTGATCAATCGCACAATAGTCTGTTTCAAATCAACCAATTAGAGCGCGAGTAGTCACGTTGTACAAAGTTATACATTCAGGAGCTCATGTCATATTCTAAAATGCGGTCAGACAGAAACACATGTTTCATCTTGAAAGCTTGTCAGATATGTTCAATACTTAAGAACGACAAACAGCTTTTAAACAAATCTTGTTTTTCTAAATAAACTCTACCTCAAAGACACAACTAAATTTACACTGTCATCTCGCTCTTAAGAGCAAAAACAAAATGTTTATGTAAAATATTGTTTTAGAAAATGCTTTGAGTAAAGTTGTAACATAAATCAACAATAGAGTTTGCGTGCAACACGCTATTTTTTGCGATAGTCGACTTTCATGTGTTTTTATAACAACGAGCAAAAACTTCGGAAACCAACTTTTTTGTATCGCGTGAGAACTTGAATGAATGGAATAAGAACGACCGGTCTTTTTGATGTAGCATGGAATTATAATTACTATTAGGGGCAAAATACTTATGTATTCGGGAAACCTTTTTCTACGATGATTGAAGCTTTTTAAAAATCGCGAATTAAAATTTCTCGCGATCAGAGAAGAAGAGCAAATCGAATACAATGCCAGCGAAAACTGGCATATTTTCAACTGCTGTGTGACGGTTTTCAAAATGCCCGAATCAATTATTTTACACTTTACGGCTACAATACCGAACACATAAGTCTTATTGTCGCCATTTGGGTGGAAATTAGAGACAAATGTAAACATAGAGAGGGGAAAATCCGTTAATAATAAAATCTTTGTGTCAAGATGTAATGGAGCTTAAAATTTATGGTCACGGATTAACGCGAAAGATAGAGTGGAACATCAAAGTGAGGCTTTTCCTTTACAATTTATCAATTAGTACAACTACTTCTACAATTCTTGCATTTCTATTTGAACGTATTTTCCAAAGAACATGTGGAAGGGATATTCAAATCACTTAAATATTTCAGTTCAATATAAGCACATTTGCGGCAGATTTTTATCGCAGAGAAACTACGCTTTCGTCTTCCTTCTTCGAAACTGTAAAAACATACGGTTTCAACTCGAGTTTATTCTGGTTTTATGACGCATTCAGTAGCAGTCAGTTCGCAATTAGCGCAATTATAGGACACGAAATGAACGAAATTATGATTTTTCTTTGCTCACGAAGTTTGATTTGTGCTACAGTTAGGGGTAGACCGCACGCGTGGACGATCAATTAACTGATATTAATTGTTATTATTATAAAGACTGAAAACTTTAATTGGATTAAACTTAAACCGATGTGATAGTATCACTGATAACAGAGAGAGAATCAGAAACAAACCTGCAGACAAATCAATAAAGCGCAAAAGCGATGGATAAAACTCGTGTGAAGGAATCGTTAAAGCCCAAAGCTTTTCCAAACTCTTTTCACAAGTTAAAAACCACGGGCGCTATTCCGTTCCTTGTCGCCCCTGTTTCCAGAGCAGAATATTTTATCCCTGATATCGAAAACCGTATTCTCGCGGTAGAAACTCTTGGCGCTGAAAGGAATATGTTTGCTACGAGCAAGCGGGAGCGATGGCGACAGCAGAATGTCAACACGGCCTTTTTAGAACTAAGGAAACTTCTTCCAACGCATCCACCAGATAAAAAACTCTCAAAAGTGGATATCTTGAGGAGCAGCATCAAGTATATTCGTTTTCTTGACAGCGTTTTGAAAGAGATGGATGGATCCGAGGAAAGCGGAGCTGACAGCTACACCGGTAAAGATATGAATTCGTCATCTTGTGAAAACAGTAATGGAGTGATTGCGGTGGAAGATGAAGGAGAGTTTTCAGGAAGTTTCAGTTGTGATTTCAAGCAACAAATATGAAGACTGGCTGAACAAGAAACAGTACAACATGAACTACGAGTACTAGTACTGTCTATTTACTAGTTTGAATGGCGGTACAATGTCTCATAAGCTAGAAGTCCTAGAACCACGCAATATTTACTGACTCTTCAAAGTTTGTCTGTGGGAGAAAAGCAGATAGCGTCTACGCCATTAAAAATAACGACAACTTGAACATCTCAAAAATGCAATTTAAGTACTGTTTTATTCAGGAACTTTACAACACAAAAACTAGTCAAAGAGTCTCGCTGGAAAAATAAGGCGTTGGTGAATACAGAATTACTGTCTATTAAGTTGTGATTTAAAACGAGGTTCAAAGAAAATAATTGCCACGTCACTTTAACTAATTTCGTCATATCAGTACTAAAAACGAAAATTTTACTGAAGCGAGAAAGCTACCTTGTGGTGTTTAATAGTAGAACAAATAAGAATTTGCACGTATATGCTGAATGGGCTCCGAAGAGTTAATTAATAACGTCATGAACTGTTCTCTAATGTGTACCAAATCCTTGATGACATGAAAGAATTGTAAAGGATCATACAAATTGAAAAATGGACTCTATTGTACTAGGACAAGTAAAATTTACGCAAAATGTAAAATGCCACGCGGTTTTTGATCAATGTTTGCGCAACATTGTCTTTGCGTGAACTCCGGAGTCATTTTAGTATCTGACCTAAATCTTTATAAGACACGAAAGAAATTTTAAGTACTGTTTTGCTTTAATTACTTTTTTAATTACTTATTAAGGGATTATCAGCTTAATCCTTTCACTCCCAGAGTCAATTATGGTGACATGTAGTG
The DNA here is from genome assembly GCA_022457155.1 of Cladopsammia gracilis. Lineage (NCBI taxonomy): Eukaryota > Metazoa > Cnidaria > Anthozoa > Scleractinia > Dendrophylliidae > Cladopsammia > Cladopsammia gracilis. The sequence continues at coordinate 86,684 of JAJGOT010000145.1, forward strand.
TAGTTCTAACTTTTGAGACTGTGAGCGAAATCCTATGGTGCGACCATTTAAATGAAACCTCTTCAGCAGTACTTTTGCATGGTACCATTTGTTTTTCAATATTTTACAAAATTTGACACTCTTGGGTGTTCAAGGATTAATGAATTTAAAAAGAGTAAACCATCTAGGATGTCTTCAAAATGTGCGCAAACGGTTTTCTCTTATCAACGGTGCCTCATACCTACCGACCAGAACACTGCATAAAAAGTGAGACAACTTAGATCGTCTTTATTTTACTCCGGCCCCAAGAGTTAAAATCCGGATTAAAATCAGGTTTTCGCATCTTAAAAACTGGGATAAGCCTGAATTTGTTTATTTTTATTCAGTGTTTTATTCCGTAACTGCCTCAATCTTACCATTTTTTACCTAATTACTTCAGGTTTTCTTTTCTTTCCTAAAGAAATTGTTCCTTCATGGTTCATTATCACCTCTTTGGCGTTTTGCTGCCTCATTTAACTGTTATCTTTGTGTGTTTTTTTCTGTGAAGAGAGGTTTCCTTGTGAAGGCATAAAGATTTGTCATCTGAGCGATAGGCATCGTCGTTTCTTTCAATTATCGCTTATTATCATCTCTTTGCCTTTTTTCTACCTTACATGTGGTAAACTTATTTTTCCCGGCTAAACTGAAAGCATAAACTCTGTCTCAATCTTAACCATGCGTCACCAAACTGATCTATCCTTTATTTGAAGCCTCCTTCGATTTCATGCATTAAAATGATCCCTAAAGATAACATCATTTAGGCCTTTTTAATATTCTGATATCTTTCATGAATTCAAAGATTTAAGAATGCTTGGAATGGTGATTACCTGAGAAAATCGTAAATGTAAAAACAGATTTGTCAGTCGGTCGCTTTAACATCTTCGTTGCATAAATCAGTTTATATAGATCAATATACTCCTCATCGATCTTGTTTTTCTTTAACGGAAACAGAAACTTTACCGAATTCGATCGAGTATGGTAATTTCTTAATTCGAGAAACTTGCGATACAAACACGACCAACAAAACTGGCATTGCATTATATATAATTAACCATATAACTTGCGATTAATTGTTATAATAAATCCCCTTTTAAAGGTATATGACGGTAATTGTAATCGGTATTTACTTGCTAATTGTAGTACAAATAACGCCGCCGTCAAGTCTGGGAACATTACTACTGCCCCTCTTCCCCTCTCCCGCGGATAACCCCCCCCCCCCATCCTCTCCGTGTCATCAGGGTTTATGTACCTGGGTGGGAGCAAGGTCCAGGACAAAGCTTGCACCTCCCATCGATTTTCGAATCCGATGACATAACCACAGGCTTACCAGCCTCTGCTTGTGTTGTATGCTGTGCTGTGCATCTGTAATGGCCGTATCGGTTTATAAACCCGATACGGATGGAGGATGGTAAACCTGTGCAAGATAACACCACTAAACCATTGCAGGTTTAGTTCATTGTTTTAACAACCGCTATATATCGCCACCAAGCAAACATCACGGCATTTTTTTTTCTATTCTCGCCAAAAAAAACAATGATTTAGGCAAAATAATCCTGAAAATAATAGTCTGCAACCATAACTGAGCAAATTTACAAATTAAAACATACCAACGGTTAATGTGGCTCAGATGTAATTTTCACTGGGTGCGATTTTATTAAAAAAGGGGGTCCACTTAAACTCGCATGTCACCAAAAATAGTTTTACCCTGTTAAATCAAATCCATTAATATTATTGCTGGATGATAACTGTAAGTTTACTCACAATTTTAAAGCCATCGCGTTAAAGCCAAAGAGGTTATGATCCAAAGTTTGTTTTAGACGAGTGCATCCGAAATTACAACTGAGCCACGACGTTAAACATTAGTTGCCAACCTGAGACATGCTACACATCCCTCCTAGGTGCACTTACGAGTGACGCGCTCCCGTACATTTAGCTCTGCAAAATCAAAGCACCGAGTGGCCAAACTTAACCCGTTCCCACCCCCCTAGGTCAGTACCCTCACTCCAGTGGGTCCAAGAGTTTATAAAAAATTACCTCTCCCGCGGATTACAAAATGCGCACTGCGTCCAAAATGCAAAAAAGATATATACTCTTCCCACACTTTTGTATGTCTCCTTTTCTGTTGCACGGTACCTCCTTATTTTAGAAAAATGTTGTTGAATGCAAACTTTGTTATCACGTGCTTTTCTTTCTTAGTTTGCGCTTTCATCACTGAAAAGCGTGCAAACGTTGTTTACCTCAAAATTGTTGACGTATTTGTCAGTGATTGGCTAAAGTTTATAATCAATATTTATCAAAAAGTCGCAGCCTTCGCCGCATATCAAGCAGGACGTGTTCGTGTGAAGATGTCTCGCAAGTTGTAAAACGTTTTACCTATCCATTGTTCAATTGGCAAACTCTGAGCACGTAACAACGCTGAAAAACTCATGAAACAGCATTGTCTTCCACTTGAAATCTCACTAAATCGTTCGTAACCTTGATGAATGCTTCCAGCAACAAATAAGTTTGAATTTGGCATGATACATTTGCAAATAGGGAAAAATTTCCGTATAATCCCATACATTTATTATCCATGCATACTTCATTACTTATGTATGCGCGCTATTGTTTTCTTAAACAATGGCAATTCCCGCATGTATTGAATATATGCATCAGTAATCGCTACGTACTTCAACAATAAAAATGGATTTAGTTGCGTCGTCTCGTTTTTTCTTTCCTCCCGCTTTCTCCTCCTCTCTTTCCCCAGTCTTTTCTCTCCTCAGTTTCTCGTCCCAGTCTTCTTATCGGTTTCCTTTTTACCTTTTTATAGCGGCGACATCATATCTCGAACCGTGACCCCTTGATCACATCTGGATTACTAGTCCATGTGCTATACCACTACACCACAAGAGCTCGTTGAAAGTTACTGACCAATAATTACATTTTATTCATGTGTTCTATGTTAATTACTAAAAATCTACATAACAATTTAACCCCAACTCCCATGGCAGTTTACACGTAGGAATCCTTGTCATGTCTTTGCTATTGGTTAACTGTGAGGATAAAAAGGAACGTATTTTAATGCAAATTTCTTCACTGAGTCGTCCTTCAGTTTCCTTTCGACTTTCTGCCGTGTTGTTATTATTATTATCATAACGTTATGACAACAGTACCTCCGTCTTCATCTCCGTCTACGTCTTCGTCTGTCCCTTCGTGTGCGTCCTCTCGTCCTCTTGTCAAGTTGAATTGGTTTTCGTTGTGTTCTCTATTACAAGATCACGAACAGTGCATAGATTGGTGCAAGGAACAGAACCTACTCGTGTCGGCCGCGAAGTGTCCTGGACCTGAGTGCTGCAAAGCACTAACCTGGACGAAACGCGCGAAATCGAGACGGGTTGAAGTGGCGATGCTCGACGAGACATTGTAATGGCATGGTTTTCTACAGGAGGTTTTGTGGCGTAAGCAGCATGGAGAGGATCCCTTTGTAAACATCATCAAGCATATCGCTGAACTTTACCAGGTGTACAAAGACCCGTGAAGTGTTCCGCCTAGCAATCTTATGCACCATTGGTGATCTTTTTTTGTGAAATCAATAATACACCAAGTAAAGATTCAACGCATGGCATCACAAGGTGGAAAACGGGGTAAAAACACCACAACAACATCAACGGTGAGTTTCAATTTATTTCTCTCTGGTCTATTTTTCATTCGCACTACAACTCGAAAAAAAAACGGAAAACGGCCCATTTTCTTCGACAAATTTTGATGAAAATGCTCTTTTTAGACCTATTTTGAAAAAGACTAAGGAAAAAAAAATAAAAAAACCATGTACAATGTATGCTATTCCCAAAGGCAGTCTATTGTTTTCTCTGTTGTTCTCTTTTATAATAGCGCATATGCATAATTAATGTATGGGGTTATTCTTGGTTTGCAACCACGTGACAAGGCGGCCATGTTGGTGGCACAATAAAATACAATTTTTTTCGCAGAATTTGCATGAAAATAGAGTTTAGTTCCCAGCGGAGAGACGTTTTGTTCTTGACCACCAACATGGCCGCCGTGACGTCACGCTCAAACCAGCAATACGGAAATACACACTTACGACGTAAGCATGAAAGCGAGGCCTAAGGGCCACATTGCAATAGGCCATTTGCACGATGACGTCATATGACTACAACTACCAGAATCCTTCAGTTTTTTGTTTTGTAGTGCAAATTAGGGCCATTGTTATTTAAACCGCACTGGGATTACAAAATTTAAATAAGAAAGGAAAAACGAAATGAATTCTGGTAGTTGTAGTCAAATGACGCCATCGTGCAAATGTCCTATTACAAAGGCAGAAGCGCAGCCTATAACTACGATAAAAATTGTCTGACAAATGTTGCGTCGCTGCGCTTTGTAATAATCGTTCCGATAATAGAAAAGACTTGACGTTTCATGCATTTCCGAAGGATCCTTACCGAAGGTTGGTTTTTCCGCCGTCCACTTTTCAACTGACTTTCATTTACTATATCTGCTCCAGGAATATCCTCTGGGGTTAATTTTTAATCTCTAAATCACAAATCGGTCTTGTTTCCGCTGCCATATTTACTTTTTTTGAAGTTTGCGGTAAGTTTGGTGGCCCATAGGCCTCGCTTTCATGCTTACGTCGTAAGTGTGTATCTTGCCGCAAAGGAAAACAATTACTTTGAAATTTTTATTTTTTATTTTATTATTTTGCCACACACAATGAATTACAAGCAGAACAAAAACGATAATAAATAGGTTAATTAACATTAAATTTAAAATTTGTACATTACTAGTTTGAGAGGAGTGACTGTGGCGGGAAATCTCCGAGAAGCCGAGCTTATGAGGAATAGAGATTTCCCCCCACGGGCAATTTAAATACTAGGCGGCATTTTAAGAAATAAAGAAAAAAGTCGTTTATTTAAGTATATAAGTGTGTTTAGAGGAAAATATAGATATAAGGTGTTAAGATATTAGGTTGCATTCTGTCTGACCCTTAAAAATGGTTTGATTGCGCGCTTGAATATACTATAACCCTATTCGGCCTGGGGGGGGGGGCACAAAGTGCCCGCGCTAACTTTGAACGTTCATAACTTCTTTAATATGTATTCAAACGCCATCAAACTTTGTGACTTTTCCTAAAATTTATCTGGCAACAATTTTATATGACAATTTTTTGATCACGTGACTTGATGTTTCCATGGCAACAAGATTTTGACAGCCATGTTTTTTGAAATTTGCATATTTGTACCTTTGAATGAAGAAAAACAATGTTTATTGGTATAACTTTTATATTTTTACTTCATTTAGCGTTTATTTATTGATTTTGATTAATTTTGAGTCAATTTGGGCGGTTTTTAAGAGGTTTTAAAAATTTTCAGAAATCCAAGATGGCGGATCCAAGATGGCGGCCGTATAACTAATTACCTAATAACTACGTCATATGACGTCATCGTTCCATTGTGCGGACCGCAAAGGGGACAGTTTCGGACGTACTATGTACCCTCTAGGTTTCATTGTCGTAGCCTTAATGCTCTTGAAGTTTCGAAGGGGGGGCACAATGTGCCCCCCCCCCAGGCTCAGGAACTCAAAAAAAGCCCAGGCCGAATAGGGATAAGAAAAATCGAAGAAGAGAAGCGACAAGCGAAGACAAGCGAGCACGTGCTATGGACGGCGAAAGACGCATCCAGACCCAGGCGCATCTTAGTTATGATGACACCGCTGGACGAACGCTTGCTCAAAATCATCGTGACAAACAACAAAAAAATCGAGACTGCAGCAATAAAACGCAGGGCACCCAAGCAACCACAGCCAAACCAAAGATAAGTGTGCTACTCGCCTGGGGGCTCGCAGCAATAATGTGAACGCGGCTTCAGTCGAAACATCTAAAGTTCTTGACTGACATCAAATAAACCCTGTGTTGAAAAATGGCATGTATTATATTTCATACGAAATGTACCTTTCCATTTCAGATTTCGAACACTCAAAAGAATGCACGGAGATGGGAAAATGGTGAGGATGTATCAAGTTGCAATGGATGCGAGAGACAATTCTCCATGGCCATAAGAGAGGTTTGTTTTCTAGCATGTCTCGTACAAAAGGTTTCCGAAAACTGTCAAAGACCCAAGGTGTTTTCATTAATGCATCTGCAAAGCTTGTAAATCTAGAAATAACGAAAATTTTCGAGGAAGATCCAAAGATGTTTTCATTATTATTTTTATTTTTATTTTATTAGCTTCGCCAAATCAAGTACATATATATACAAAAAAAAAATGAGAGAGGCAGGGTATCCTCACCTGCATTGTTTGTAAATCTTTTGAAATCCTTTTATTATTGCTTTATAGCAACAATTCTTTGTGTGCCTAGCATCCAAAGAGTGCCACAGAAACAAAAATGACAAATATACTTAAATTGTTACTGTGGGTGCGTTCCTTTGGGATGATCCGGATCCGGATCACTGATCCAAGATGACTTGGATCATGCTGCATCAAAGGAACCGACGGATCCTTGTCCAGAGTGGATTCGTCGGTTCCTTTGATGCTTCATGATCCGAGTGATCTTGGATCAGTGATCCGGATCCGGATCATCCCAAAGGAACGCACCCTGTGTCGTTCTAATCTTTTACTTTCTTTCCTTCTTTTTCAGCACCACTGTCGGAATTGCGGGTAATTTATTGAATTTCTTACATTTGCCGCTAGTACAGGACCACTCAGAAGTTCTGTCGAGGATTCCAAAAATGATGACCCACTTGCATTTCCTCCTTGCCTCAAAATACTCATCTAGGGGATGTTGTCCTCATGTACACCCAAATGCTTGTGACAAACATCTAATTTCTCCTTACAATTTCAATATATCGATTAGTGGTGAGGATTAAAATGATCAAATGTTAGTGATCAGCATCTTATTTCTCTGTACAGTGTGAATACATTGTCAAGCTGATACATGATGAGAATACAGAAACTGATCAGTATCCAGCGAATGTTCATGCTGTCTCTTGTTTCTCACAGTTTGATTTACTTTGGTGACTGTACAGCAAAAATGCGCCACTCACATCGAGCAAGAAACCTGTACGAGTGTGTGACAAGTGTTTTGATGATGTCACGTCAGGAACAGCTAGGGTGAGTTTAAGGATTGCGCTACATTACACTTAATAGAAAAGTTGCATTACAACCCATATAACCGCAATTTGTGTTACATAAAACCTTACTTAGCAGCGATTGTGTTACGTTATACCCCATATAGTGATGACCGTGTTACATTACATTTAATAGAAAATTACAACCCATGTGTATAACGACGATTGTGTTACATGAGACCTTACTTAGCGGCAATTATAACCCCATGTAGCGATGATTGTGTTCTACTACACACCACATGGCGGCGGTTGCGTTACATTACACCCCACATAGTTAATTGGGATTGCGTTATATTGCACTTAAAAATCCGTTAAGTTACCAACTTTCGACTGCTGACGGCTGTGCCCAACATTTCAGTTCTGTTTGGTTTTCAAAACACATAAGAGAAATTGTTTCTACTCAGTTAAAAAGAAAGAAGAGAACATCGGGTTACTCCGCACTTCGTTGTGTTTCTTGCCTTTCTCATTGCCTTAATTAATACAATTCGTTTTTTATTGATCAGTCATATTCTTTAAGTCACAAACAAGGCTTCAGCTAAAAACACGCCACAAGATTATATATTGGTGGTAAATAATTTGTATCAACATCAAATTTCTCCTTACAATATCAATACATTGTCAACCAGACAGGTGACAAGAATAAAGACAATCATCCAATGGAAGTAGGTATACCACCAAATTCTGTTGATCAACATGTAATTTCTTCAATATTATACATTAATAGGCGATAAGAATTAAGGAAATAATGAACTGACGAATACTAGAGAGATTTAACAATTAAGAATCGTGTAATTGTTTCCCTCAAATGGCACGGAATGTCACAGCAGTTGCCATTTTTTTTACCCGAGGGGTTTTTACGTACTGTTTGTCGGGAAACGGCAAAAAACAAGCAGACTTTTGTGGTTTGCTGTAAACCTGATGCTCAATATCGGTTCAATATTGGTTTATTATTGTCCTGATATTGTCTGAATACTCTACAAAGAATAATTAAGCATTGAGAACGTTGTGTAACATGACGATTAGCAACGGAAAGTCTGGTGTTTCTTTATAGGTCACGCTTCTGCTTTTCACAAAGAAAAGGAAAGCGCTTCTTTTAATGGGTGTGCGTAACACAATGAAGACAGAAGACGCAAAGAGGAATACAGTCTTGTCTCTCGCTAGAAACCGTGTGATGACAATTAGTAAGGAGACTTTGTATTTTAATCTTGTGATCGGATTGGCCAAAGAATGCCGGTTAGTACTTGGAAGCTTAGGCCCGGTTCAAACATCGAACTTCACATGTGCCGAATCTAATGCAAATGAGCAAGAACAATAGATATTTCTCATTTGCATTAGGTTCGGCACATGTGAAGTTCGACGTTTGAACCGGGCCTAAGATTTTTCTAACAAAGACAATTAATGCAATATATTATTGTTTTGGTAGACAGCAAAATGCAGGTAATTAGAATAACCAATAATAATATAAGAAGAACTCATAAGATGTAGGATTTAGGAGCATTTTTGTTAGAAGGGTAAAAAATTTATATAACATTTAAAGCGACAAATCTAAGTATATTTTACTGCAGCGTGTTAAAATTATTAAAATACAATTAATCACTTATTCATTAATTTAAAAATTAAGTGCTCGTCCTTAATTAGATAAATTAAATGTCAAGGTGTCCATGTTTGCTGTAGACTTCGAGCAGTCTCTCTTTTCCAGCTTAGTCCGTCGAGCGAGAAACAAAAAACACATTAGCGAACGGATAATTGGCCGCGCGAAACTGGGGGCGGAAACGCGCGGCCATTATCCGTTCGCATGTGTGTTTTGTTTCTCGCTCGACGGACTAAGCTGGAAAAGAGACTGCTCGTAGTCTATGTTTGCTGTATTTGTTATGTTTTGAGTAGATCGTACAATAAGTTAAAGTCCCGTTTGCAGTGTAAATAAACAGGGAATAAATATATTATAGTTAGTTGTATTTTTGTAGTTTATATAACGCAAATAAAATTAAATTCTATCAAATAAAAAGCTACTGAACGGTGCCTCGTATGGTGCTGTTAATGATCCAATTTTTCCAGAGTGGAATCACATTCATGTAGACAGTGAAACAGGACCTTAGAAAAGTTGTTAATGTTGTACTTAAGTTTTTCAATAGTTTTTTTTATTGTATATCTGAAAGTTTCTCTCATTCTTCAAAAATTATTTTTTTTCCGTGTGTGTGTGTGTGTGTTTTTTTTTTTTTTTTTTTTTTTTTTGGGGGGGGGGGTCTTCTGAGGCTAAAAGTGATTATTAATCGACGTTTCGGTCTGTTTAACCGGCCTTCTTCAGGAAATTAAGAAAATCAAGGTCAATATGGCAAACTGTTGTTTCAGTCCGCCATATTGACTGTTGTTTTCTTAATTTTCTGAAGAAGGCCAGTTATTTTAATCGCTTTTAACCTCAGAAGAAAAAAAAAAGCCGAAAAAAAAAATTCGAAAACCAAAAAAAAAAAAAAAAAAAAAAAATTCGTTTTTTTTTTCAGATCTTCCTCTCTTATTTTCATCCTATCCTCATCTTCCTCATCTTACCTCCTCTCCCTTCCCTCTTCTCCCTTCCCTCTTTCTCCGTAGATCGCATCTTACCTCCCCTCCCTTGATGCCATCTTCATGTCCCCCCTCAATTTATCCTATTATCTTATTATCCTCCCCACCCTTGTACCCATCTCACCCTCACCCCCCTTTATGCCACACTTACTAATATCACTGAGAAATTATGAAATGAAGAATTTTGTGTGTGCACTTACCTGGAGTCGAACTCCCACCCGTCTGATGTGTAGTCCACTGTCCTTACCACTGCGCCACCAGGACCACGATGAAAAGTAACGTATATTTTTTTGTATTATTGCTTATTATTGTTCCCAGACTCGCCTCGGCCAAAATTTAATCCTAACTAGAACTAACAAAAAACCTAGTGAAAATTAAATTTACCTGCAACATGTACTTTGTTGCCTACTACAAAATACGTTTCTTTAATCTCTTTTCGAATGAAACACGGACCCGAAACAACGTCTGCTGTTACACACTAACACTAACTCCCACAAAATTAGTGGGCAAATACCAAGGGAATCTTTTCTTTGAGTTTAATATCTTTGACAAGTCTTTGACTAATTAGCGGGCAGTTTCTATTGTTTAAATATTCATGCGTTTCTTCCCAAGGTTCCCATGGGATTTGCATTTTAATTTTATGCGCGTTAGAACGAGTATGAGCACGTGATCATTCTGTGCAACTATGAAGGCCACAGGTCTTGCAGAAACGGAGCAAATCCTCTCTGAATATTGAAACAATAGAAAATTGTTAATGAGCAAAAATGAGCTATTTTTTTAAGAAATCAAAAAGGACTAAGTTTTGCTCATTAACCATTTTCTATTGTTTAAATATTCATGCGTTAATTGTCAAGGTTCCCTTGGAAGTTGCATCCTAATTATATGCGCGTTTGAAAGAGTGTGAGTACGTGATCATTCTGTGCAACTTTACGAGGAGTGAGGCATCCCGGAGAAGTAACAAGATTTGCACATGCACAGCTGGCATGGGTGGGTCATGAAAGCATGGCCTCGGCGTGAAAATAAGCAAAAGAAAAAAATTGAAAGGGGGAGGGGAGAGGAAGTATAACACTCTTCCCATGCCCTCCACCCAATATTTAATAGTAATACAATTAACACGAGAAGGTTGGCTTGAATAAGGAAGCATTTCCCTGGCTTCTTTTTATTGTCTATTATAATACATTATTGTATTTCAGTACAGTTTTCCAGTTTTTTGTCTTCTGTACATATATACAAGTTAGAGTAGAAAGGCATATGATACAGCATTAAACTAGAAAATACAGCATCAAGTTTTCTTTGCTGATCTTTGTTGATGCCAAACACAGCCATGTAACTGCGGAGCGTCCATTTTTGATATTGACTGACATGCACCCTGGGTTCTTGAATAGACTTTGCCCCTTAGTGTCAGGTGTCCAGTCTGCAGATGTCTTCATAGGGGATTCTATCGATTCTCTTCCCTCTGCGAGGACCCTGGAGAAACAGAAAAATAATGTAGGCATGTAATGCGTACAGAACTGCAGGTATTGTGCATCACATTCTTAACTTCACCCGCATGTGAAGATAGTTGGGGGGACAAGGCAGGTGACCACTACATATTGTGGGCTCAATGTTTGCCGACCCTCCCTTCTGTTAGGTGATTTTGCTCCACTGACCCCTCCCCCCACTCCTTGCATTTAACTTCCCACCCTCCCCTCCCCTCCCCTCCCTCGAATGCCCTCCCCATGGGTGTCTTTGATTTTATTGGATAATTTGTGTTATTCATGTACTTGTTTTGCCCACCACGATTAGCTTTCCAGCCATTTGCAAAGCAAACCAAACCATCCAACTCTTGTATTGTTGTACAAAGAATAAATTGTTGTTGTTGATGTTGTTGTTGTAAGCACTGGTTTGTACCTTAACTGTTCCTTTCTTTCTGTAGTATCTATCTCCAAGCTTTTTGGTGACAACTTAACGACGATTCCCTGTAAAAGAAAGAAAACAATGCGTTAAATGGACTACATGTACATTGTAACAGGGAATTCTTTTAGACTACTTACATGAAAAAGTTTTTTTTGCATGGAAAATTTCCTTTGGATACCTTTGCTACCCAGTTATTTTTGCGAATGATTTTCATCTTTTTCTGCTCCTCCATCTACAAGAGAGTAATCCATGTATTTTTCAGTATCAAGAAAAGTGTTACTGGTTAGGAGAGTATTGAACACAACTGTCTGATTATGGTGGTATCTGAACAAATGGTACCATGTAAAAGTACTGCTGAAGAGGTTTCATTTGAATGATCACACCATAGGATTTCATCAACAGACTCAAAAGTTAGAACAAATGGTACCATACAAAAGTACTGCTGAAGAGGTTTCATTTGAATGGTCACACCATAGGATTTCATCAACAGACTCAAAAGTTAGAACAAATGGTACCATGCAAAAGTACTGTTGAAAAGGTTTCACTTGAATGGTCACACCATAGGATTTCATCAACAGACTCAAAAGTTAGATGAAAGTGTAATGTACTAACCACAAAACCACGGCACCTAACTAGAGGAAAGGAATTAAAAATACAGCAAATATTAAATATAATAGTTACATTGTTCTGTACTCACCCACTTGATCCTGACACAGGTTCTTTCTTTTTACTGGCAGGCATCGCAAAGGTTACTGATAACAACAAAATAACATCGATTTTAAATTTAATTTTTATGAATATTTCCACAATGAAAAGTTTCCTAATACCGGTATACCTGTTTCACTAGTACTTGAGCAACGTAACTACAATACCCACAGTGCATCATCTAATCAAGTAGTCGTACCCTCATTTCGAACTAACCTCAGGAGATTCTGCCCGAGCGTAACTGGAAGATTTTTTTGGAACAGTATTCCACAATTAATCAGAGACAAACCATCTAAAAAGATGTTTAGAAAAGCACTTTTACGCTGGTACCTTGCTCAATACCAAATAAATGAAACATTACCTTTTTTGAGCTTTTTTAAGCTTTCCTTTACTTTTTACTAAAAAATTACAAGTCTTTTGTTACACTGACATAACTTAAGGGGGACAATATTAGTTTATCTAGATGTGCCCCTCTCCTCTCCTTCCTATATACATGTGATTTAATTTAAGTGGTGTAAGTTTGTACTGTATGTTTTCTTTCCTTGAAAATTTTATACTTTTTTAATTACTTTTCTGTTTTCACCGTATATTCAATTCTGTATTATCATCTGTTAAGGTTTGGAGAAATAAATAAATGAAAAAAATGAAAAACCAATTTAAACTTTTTTATACAACAACTGTAAAATTTATATCAATAATTTTATTACATGTTTATACTAAACAATGGTTTCAAGGGATATTTGGCATAAATAAGCTTAAGTTACTACAAATTACAGTAATAGTAAATTAAATTTAAGATTTACAGACATCAAAAATCAAGAAAAAAAAATTCATTTTGTTAAATACTGAAAAACAAATGGTACCATGCAAAAGTACTGCTGAAGAGGCTTCATTTCAATCATCACATCATAGGATTTCGTCAACAGACTCAAAAGTTAAGCTTACAACAAATGGTACCATGCAAAAACTTAAACTTATGTTTGGTACCTCGTCACGGCACTGTTTCTGGCACGTTTGACAATACCAACTTAACTTCTGCGATCCTTTAGCCTTTATCCTGTTTGCTATGGCTTTTGGAGTTAACGGTCCTTCCTTTTCTTTTCCCATACTGCAAAGATTTAGCTAGAAGCGGCTAAATAAAGGAATTGTCCGCCATTGGAATACCAACATTCAATGCGAGCTGTGTCCGTTCCAGTTTCCAGCAGCTGCTTGAAACCCATGGATTTTGCCGACTTAATGAATGTAAATGTAAATGTAAATGTAAATGCTTGAGCCCGCGGTATGTAGGGCTGGTACACAAAATAACATCGACAACACCTTGACTATAACTAGTATAACTTGTTCTTGACATACAGTAGAAGTTCCCGATCATTCAAAATGCGAAGCCAGGGTGGTTGCTTTGAGAGTTCAGACCACAAGGGTCTTAACTTTGAATCAAATGAATCAGTGTAGTAATTACAATTCTCTTGGCGCAAATTGAAGGGACAAAATTGTGGCTCATCCTCGGTGTAAGAACCTGTGAAACTCACGAGTGACGTAAAACAAAGAAAACAAAAGGCATAAAACAATAGAGTCAACTGGGAATGCAATACTACAAAGGTAAAAAACAAAGGAAAAAGTCACAGGCTCTTACACTGAGGTAAACCCAAAATTGTCGTTTCTTGCAAAGTCATATTCATGCATATATTTCTAAGTTTCCCTTGGGAATTACCTGCTTATCTTTTGTACGTTAGGGACCGTTCATTATTTATGGGAGGGTGAGAGGGGGGGGGGGTGGGGGATGGGTGAGAAAATGGGGGTACCTGGAATTTTAGCCACTGCAAAAGGAGGGGTCCTGGGGAACTTTTTTTTGTTATCGAGGGGGGTCTTGAAATTTTAAACAGACGATGTCTTAAATAAAAAAGCGAAAACATAACTACAGTGTACCAATAAGAGTGGGGCACCCCAGATTTTATGGTTGGGAGCCTTTGGGCTCTGTATGATTCTTCTGAGAGCCAACCTTGTACAGTATTTTGGTGCAGTCTTGTCATAATAATAATAATAATAATAATAATAATAATAATAATAATAATAATAATAAGATTATAGTTTTTAGATTTAGGTTTTTAGGTTTTTTTTTAGGTTTTTAGATTTGTAGATATAAGGTTTTAGTAACTTTTTTTTTTTTTAAGTTTCGCTCTTGCGCACAGGTTACGCTTTGCGCCCTGTGTTGCTTTATAGCACTGTGCATACAGATAGTTTTACTGCCATAATAATAATAATAATAATAATAATAATAATAATGGTTTATACCCGGATATAACCTGTATAGAAATGAATCGATAAAACCTACAAATAATAATAATAATAATAATAAATGTGAAATGTCACTAAATCGTTCATGACCTTGATAAATGCTCTTTGCATGTGATCCATTGTTCAAGCGGCACACTCTGAGCACGTCACAACGCTGAAAAACTCATAAAAGAACATTGCCTTCCCCGTGAAATGTCACTAAATCGTTCGTAACCTTGATGAATGCTCTTTGTGATCCATTACGTACGTTTTGGCACTCGAGAGGAAACTTAGAAGACTCCTGGAAGACTTACCGCTAAGGAAAAAGTCGCCCCAAAACTCCAACCATTTGTTCAGTAAAAGAGTATAAAATTTTGCTCGATAAAGTGGACACGTGCATTGAGATTTCGTTCGTCTTACGACGTGTCTGCGGTTTGGTATTGTGTTTGTCTTGCAATAAGCTGAGGAAGGAGTTGTCTTTCAAAACAACATTTTATAGCTCAACTTAGGGAGCTAAGGCCTTGAAACAAGACTTTGAAATGCATGTTAGATATCGTTTATCCTTTCATTCTATACTATTAACTGCTGATGAAAACACGTCTAGTGTCTGTCAAATAACAAAAAAGTTGAACACTTTATCTTATCAATCGTTTATTCTTGTTTCCAGGAACTTCAAAGAGTATCAGTGTCTAAAATCAGAAACATGGAGGGAAAGCTGAAGAAACAATTCAAGAGGACAAACTGGAATGGACGAATCAGGAAGGATCTCTTCAAAGATAAGAACTTTGTTTAGTTTATAAATTTTTTTTGTGCAAATGGTGGCTGAACATAGGCAAATACTTTAGTTTGTATAAGTATCAAATGGATTGATTCTGAGAGAGAGAGAGTTCGGATCTGACTGCTAATTGACAGAAACTGCTCATCAAATTGACATGGAGAACCGGGGGGGATTAATTAAAGTTTATTGGTTTTACTGAATCGCGTCCCGACCCCGGGGGGGGGGGGTACTCCCTATAATGGCCTATACGGGGATGCTCCGCCCGAAAGGGGTACCTTTTTGAGGCTGGAGGTATATGAAAGAGTAGGAATTTTACGGGTTGAAGTATATGAAAGGGTAGGGATTTCACGAAGAATCATAAAAGGGCAGCGTAAACACGAGTTGAAGTACAAAAAAAGTAGGGAAAACCGCCATCTAAGTATTATAAAAAGCGCCCTTCAAAATATATCAAGCAGACGCACGTAAAGGCTATATGAAAGGGGTACCATTTCCAATGAAAGGTAGATGAAAGGGGTACCATTTTTAATTAAAGGTATATGAAAGGGGTACCATTTCTGTCAAAAACGGTATATGAAAGGGTAAGGGTTTGGATCTTGGGGCGGAGCATCCCCGTACAAAACTTTGTTGAGTAACCTCCCCCCCCCCCCCCCCCACGGGGTCCCGACTGCCAATTGTCTGAACCTTCAAATCAGCATAGCTTTTGCAATGGGAGGAAGGTCTTAAGGCAAATAACTTCTGATAATTTTAATCTCAACCACCATTTGGACGTTGAGCGATCGTTTGATTATACGGTTTGAGTCAGTTTACGGCTTGTTTTTGTTTTGGTGACAAAAAAATGTCAAAATGTAATATAATTGTTTCCAAAACTTCACTTACAAAGGAAATACGATTTTGTTTGGTCGATCGCTTAGCGTGTAGGTATAAACATTACAGTTATAACCTCAGTTGATGTAGTGTGTGTTTGTACTTTTAAGGTGGCACTGACAGTTTATCACTGAACTGCAAATTCCTAATTTAGACAAGTCAAATTTTTTGTTTCTATTTGTTTTCAAAATTATTTCATATTAACGTGGCACCGACAGTTTTTCGAAAACTTTGTCAGTGCACGTCAAATTAGTTGATCAAATTGTTTGTCTGAAACGAAGTACGATTTGGTATGAAATAGATGCTCAAAATGAAAGTTTGTATTTTGTCCACCAATTTGCGAAGTTTCCAAAAACAAGATTAAAAACAATCATTTTTGTGTTAAAAATGGAGCGAAGCAATTGTTTGTTGAATGTTCTAAATTGAATCACTTGCTCCAAACTTTGTAATCGGTCATTATATAAATTAGGCTCGTGCACAATTCGATCCATCGCTACAATTAAAATGGACATGTCGAATTGGCTGTTATGAAATAACTTTCCTTTTCAAAATTATTTTTCAATTTAACCAAAGTTTGGCATTGTGTTAAAAATGTAAGAAATTGGGAATATATATAATATAAATATTACTTGTAGCCTGTCAGTGCGTCCTTACAATTATTCATACGTTCCCTACATCCAATGATTGGCAAGAGAACAAAGGCCTTTACAAGTTGCGTTCTTTCTTTTTCACTTGATTTTTCTTTCATATACGGAAACTTATAGAGCGTATGCACTCACGTGGCAAGCAGCTATGCAAATTTATTGGAACAAAAGAAAGTGTTAACATAAGAAAAGCGTTCAAATCCCACAGGATTGTTTTGGTACACCAACATGGCCGCCGTTCTATTGTTTTGGTACACCAATATGGCCGCCGTGACGTCATGTGCATACGCTCTATTCTCAGTAGCCCATGCTCCCGGGGGGGGGGGGGGGGGGGTACTCCCGACAATGTAGGATAGGTGTGTGCCGCCAAGGTTCTCAAATCGAGATTGATACCCTTTTTAAGGTGGCTCGACTGGGTTTTTGAGCGACGATACCGTTTAGCTTTGAGAAACATGTGTACCACCACAGACGAGCCAACGGAAAATCGATTGCCACAGCTGTACTAGAGAAAGATTAAAGTTTCAGATGAGATTAGTTTTATCGAAATCGGAGTTGCCAAAGCAACGTTATGACGTCACTTCCGGTTTTACATAATACCGAATTACTTGTCATCAAGAGATAATTTTGGAAAACGCTCTCTGGATCTTCGACCTGATGTACTTGTCCTTAGGTCTACAAAATTTTACAAATTTCTATGGAAGCGTTTCGAAAAAAATTCGAGTGAAGTTTTAAGGTGTTAAAATACAACAAAAACAAAACCATTTTGAAATGTTATTAAAACTTATGTCTACAGGGCTTGATGAAATAATGTTTTGGTCTGACATGAATTTTATACCATCCAAATACCTAAGGTGAAAATCCCAAGGAAATCGCTCCGTTTGGATTTCAGAAATATTACCTTGAATATGAACTGGCCTGGAGTGTTATTTCGCTTTTACATCAAAAATTGACCCTACACTTATTAAAATTGTCATGAATTAAAAAGCGAATGATGATTTTTTTTAAAACTTAGTCCTCATAAAGATTAATTAATATTCAATACAACTGCCAAGTTTCAAATTCATTGAAACGTTCTAAGGCTGTCAATTTACAGCCTCAAAGTAGGAAAATATTGAGCTGATTTTCATGAAAGTGATTTGTTGATCTCATTATGTGTCTCCATTGTCTCGAATCGCCATGCAATTGTAAATTTCAGTACATAATGAATTCATAAACACTTCATTGCTTTGTTTTAAGTGTTACATGAATTCATGATGTACTGAAAGCTACAATTCCACGGCGATTTGATACAATGGAGATGCATAATGAAACAACAAGCCACAAGCGCGAAAATCAGCTCAATATTTTCCTGAGTTGGCGCTAAAAATTGACAGCCTTAGAATGTTTCAATGAATTTGAAACTTGGAGATTGTATTAAACATTAATTAATCTTCATGAGGACTAAGTTTTAAAAAAATTCATCATTCGCTTTTTAATTCATGACAATTTTAATAAGTGTAGGGTCAACTTTTGATGTAAAAGCGAAATAACACTCCAGGCCAGTTCATATTCAAGGTAATATTTCTGAAATCCAAACGCAGCGATTTCCTTGAGATTTTTACCTAAGGTATTTGGATGGTATAAAATTCATGTAAGACCAAAACATTATTTCATCAAGCCCTGTAGACATAAGTTTTAATAACATTTCAAAATTGTTTTGTTTTTGTTGTATTTTAACACCTTAAAACTTCACTCGAAATTTTTTCGTAAACGCTTCCATAGAAATTTGTAAAATTTTGTAGACCTAAGGACAAGTACGTCAGGTCGAAGATCCAGAGAGCGTTTTCCAAAAATATCTCTTGATGACAAGTAATTCGGCATTATGTAAAACAGGAAGTGACGTCACAACGTTCCTTTGGCAACTCCGATTTCCATAAAACTAACCTATCTTTCTCTGGTACAGCTGTGGCAATCGATTTTCCGTTGGATCGTTTGTGATGGTACACAAGTTTCTCAAAGCTAAACGGTATCGTCGCTCAAAAACCCAGTCGAGCCACCTTAAGGCCCAGACCATGCTAAAAATTTATTAGGAAGCTTTTTCGTGAGATTGAGTGCCTGTGTTCTCTCGTCGATCGTAAGCATATTTAGGAGCTTAGTTTATAAAGCCCTGATGTCTGGTATTGGGAAATGCCGGTATTTTCGATGATCAATACAATCAATGATCAACGCACTAATCACTGACTTGACTGTCAACAGCCAACAATTCACATGGCTCTGAAGATGACTTTCGCTCTGTTTGTCGAAACGTCATTCATTGTCAACAAAAACAGTTCCTTTCTGAAAATTTTCTGTTGTTTGGTCTGTATAACCCCTTAATTTGATTTAGGCCATTTATATATGTTTGTTTCTATAATCAATTTCAATTGACAAAAAGAAACTTGTTCAGCTGATAACTTAAAACCAGACATTGGGAATTATAAATGGGCTCCATAAATTGAGTTTTTAATTGGAGGAAAAGAAGTTTTTTTGTTGGCATTCGATGTAGCACCGAATGAGACATTTAATATAGTTTGATTTTGAGAAAGAAGATGGAGGCAAGCAATTCTCTGTTCTAAATTATATAACTTGCTCCAACCTTTTATTAGTTTTGAAATCCCGATTGGGCTCGTGCACAGTTTACTAATCTCTCCAAAAAATGGAGCCAAGTAGTTGTTTGTTGAACACTCGAAATTTATTTCACTTGCTCCAAACTAAGCAAACATTAATTAACAAGAAACGATTTTGATAAATTGGGCTCGTGCACAATTCGATCTACCTCTAGAATTAAAACGGAGCCATGCAATTGTCTGTTGAATGTTCTAAATTATTTAAAGCCTCCTTTCTTCTGTGCTACAAAGGAAACTGCCAATAGTTGAAGGTCTTGTTATTAAAAGCAACATGGCAAGCTGTAAAAAATCTAAAAATGTTTAGTATCGAAAGCAAAAATTACTTATTAAATAAATAATCAGAACTTCAGCTTTCATTTTCGTTATCCAAAACGTTTTATCTAGTATACAAACAATTTTTACGAAATCGTTTTAAAAGCTTGCCATGTTTCTGCTAATATCCTTCATGTATACACTTTCTCGTGCAAGAATTTTGAAGATTTAAGGCTGGTTTTAACCGGCGATAGAAATTTTAGTACAAACATATGAAGAATGTAAACACTTGTTCTTCTTATGTTGTCCTCGTAGGAATAGACAATATTCGTATTCACGGTATTGAACTGGACTAGCGTACAGTCGAGGCTCATGCGGGGGAATCTTTTTACATTGGCCTCGACTGTAAGCTAGTTCCAGTTCAATACCGAGAATACGAATATTGTCTATCGACGCGGCATAAGCATAGCCACAAGGAATAAAAACTTAGTCATTTTTCTTGTGATTATGTTTATTTCGCATTAATTCCTGATGACGGCAACATAAGAAAAAGGAGTATGTTTCTTTTTCTTATATTTGTGCTTAAACTTATGTCGCTTGTGAAAACCAGCGCTAAATTGTGAGGTTCGTTACAAATTTGTTGCACGAGATGAAATTTAAAGTTCTCCTTGAAAAAGTCTTCGGATCAAAAAATTTCCAAGAGTTGCCCCGTTAATATTTTTGCCAAAATTGTTACCAGGGGAAACGCTGTGCAATTTTGTACAAATTTTCCCGCCAAAAGACTTAGAATAATACGGGAAGAAAAATTGTCACACCTTTTAGTTAGTTATTGAAAAAGCATTGTACAATATAAATAAGGTAGAGAGAATAAAGAATATATACAATGAAACTGAAAGAACTCTTTTATTCT
Source organism: Cladopsammia gracilis (assembly GCA_022457155.1). Lineage (NCBI taxonomy): Eukaryota > Metazoa > Cnidaria > Anthozoa > Scleractinia > Dendrophylliidae > Cladopsammia > Cladopsammia gracilis. The sequence continues at coordinate 107,349 of JAJGOT010000145.1, forward strand.
TGACTAATAGTTATTTATTACATTACTGAGTATTAAAAAGTAGCTTTGAAATTTTTTTTAAAAAAACGGCGCATGCGTATTTTGGGCGCCCGTATTTTTCTAAGTCTTTTGGCGGGAAAATTTTAGAAATTTGAACAGCGTTTATCATGATAAAAACGTGAACAAGTTGAGTAAAATAGGCTTTTAAATAAACAAATAACAACGCAAAAATCGCTGAAAGAACTGTACTGAATACTTACAGATAAAGGAAAAGGGTCTATTTCTTTTTTTGAGCTATGAATTGAACAGTTTCTGTTCTTGAAAACCTTGTCAATGGCAAGTTTTCACTGTACAAATTGCTTATGACTGCTACAAACACCAGAAATATTGATTTTCAAAAAATCTTAAATCGATAAAAATACACCTTGTTTTTAACCCATTCACTCCCAGAGTCAATTATGGAGACATGTAGTGTAGTTCTAACTTTTAAGTCTGTGGACAAAATCCTATTCAAAATCCTACCATTCAAATGAAACCTCTTCAGCAGTACTTTTTCATGGTACCATTTGTTTTTCGATATTTCTCTTCAATTTTGATTTTTGGCGCTCTTGGGAGTTAAAGGGTTAATGCAGCAATAAAAGTCTGTTGTAAGCAAACTTTGTACCGTGTAAATTAACCTTAAGTACTGACATAGTGCAACACAGATATAACTACACACGTACCTGAGCGTTGATCTGCAGAATGTCAATGAAAACTCAGTATTGCTGATCGTTAATAACCAAAATTCTTAATAGGGAAAGCTGCTATACGATAAACCGTCAAACGTACATGTGTCAAAAACGAAATGACCCCCGATCAACATGAAAGTATTTATTACAAGCTGACAATTTCCGCAATAACGGGGAGTTGTTTTAACTGAAAAATCCTTGTCAACAGTTTAATATTTACGAAGAGTGAAATCTTGGAAACAAAATTTAGAGCCAGTTCGCAGCCTTAAAACTTTGGAGTGAAATTGACTTTCCTCGCAGTAATTCAATGCTGGTAACGTTTTAGCTGAAAAAAATATATATTCAGGCTTGAACTTGAAACCTTATAGTCGAATCTTTGCTGAATTCATTGTTTACAGTTTATTTCATTAGCATACGAATTTACGAAGAGAAGGCACCGTGCTAAATATGAATTGACTTTAGGGACGGTCCATTATGTTTTTGACGGGGGATGGGGGGGGGGGGGGGGTGGGGGGGTGGGGGTTGGAAAATTTTCACATGCAAACATTTTTTTTATATGCGGCACCTGCTGCAAACAATTTATTTTGTGTCTCCGTCCAACTGCCATACTTCCAGCGAACACTTTTTTTCTTTATTTTTTGCTCGCATACAATTTATTTCAGTGTTTATAGCCTTTGCAAACAATTTATTTCAAAATTTTCCACCCCACCCCACCCCACCCTCCCCCGTCAAAAAAATAATGGTTCGTCCCTTCGTTTTTTAATAGTAATCTATGCAGTTTTTAGGTCTTTGCATGTAATGTTTAACGAAATATCAGCCATCAAAAACTGCAAATAGGCCAAAAACGTAACAGTTTGAGTTTTTAAACAGCATAGCACGAGGAGTATCTACTATACCGCGCTCAAATTTTCAGGGAAAGCTTATTGTTTTTTTTTTGTAGCTCGATTTGAACGCGCATATGCTGATGAAACGATAATGCATGGTTCAATTCCTACATTTAGCATCCCCCCCGGGCACACCCCTGGGAATTTGCCATTTTTTCTTCACTTGGCGTCCTATTCCCCACCCCCGGGCACAAAGAAAGAGGTAATTCACCACTGCACCCCCGGACACTCAACAGCAAACTGCACCGTTTCTCAAGAAGACGGAAATATTCATTATATAAATCCACCGAACAGTTTACAAAATAGACATGGACTGGACTGGACTGGACTAGACTCGTATGGCTACAAAGATCAGGAAGCATCTCTCCCATTGCTCGCGTTTCTTTGGCTTTCATCGCTCCTCTCTTGCGGTTGTTTCGTGTACCGAGGATGTGTTCTTCCCAACACTTCACATCATCCACTGACAGGCAACACTCCTTCAAATACAGGCTTTAACTTTGCCAAATTGTTTTCTTCCAGCCAATTACTAACAAATCGTAAGGATTTCCCAGCAAAGAAGTCATGTCGTCCGCCATGTGCTTCGATGAAATTTTCGCCCCATAATTCCTTGCGCACCTAGATTATCCCCACCCCCTACCCCGGGACAAGACTACTTGCAAAATTACCCACCCCCGGGCCACCTTTGTCCCGGGAGTTGCCCGGGGAGGATGGTAACTTTAGGAATTGATTGATTCTGACATTTATAGTTTCCTTGTATCCTGCATAGAAATCAAACCAAAATATATCAATAAATGCATCACGTATTTTTTTCTCAACAGTTAATGACGAAGGTAAATTGCCCAGCGTAAAAAGATTTAAAAACTGAGATTTCGAACGCTGACCCTTCGTCAGAGAGAATCACAAAGGGCTGCCACTTCACGAATGGAATGGAATGCGAATGACAAAGAGATGGCGCTCGAAAAGCCACCTTTTGAGTCTCCTTCTAGTAGCTAATACACCTTATCAACACAATTTTCATTCTTTTTTATACACCGAATGCAAATATGGCCGTCAGGCAGTTTTTTGTTTGGCCAAGTTTTCAGAGAAATTAATGATATCACTTAAACAAGTGCTGCTAAGTGTATCATCTTGCAAAGTGTGGGTGTTTATGGTTTAACGGTTGCAAAGTTGTGCATTTAAGCATTTCTATGAGAAAAGACAATCTATCCTAACTAGAAGTGAAGCAAAAAACGGCAAACTGATCCTTAAAAAACGGCAGAAAAACAGAAGCAGAAGCAGAAGCAGAAGCAAATAAAATAAATAAAAGTGGAATATAATAGTGCCCAATATTTCGCTTTGCAAAACAAAGGATCAGTTTGCCGTTTTTTGCTTCACTTCAAGTATTAATACTGATCTAGGTCTGGAAACCAGATCCGGCCATTCTCATCGGTTTGTTGCAGTGATCGTGCATTCTATGTTTCTTTTTATATCCTAACTAGCCTCGCTTTCATGTTTTTCCCAAAATTTGATTGCCTCTAACTTCTCCTAAATTAAGAATATGGCCTTGAAAATGCACACAATGACTTGTTTTGACCTGATCTTTACTATTAACCAATTGCTTTTCTTTTCTTGAGAACCTGTAAAAACAAAATATTTGCGTTCGGTGTATAATTCATTATATGTATTATCATTAATTCGGTTTGTTACGTCCTCAGTCAGTCTGTGTGCATCTCAAACCATACGTAACCACAGGCGGTTATATCAGAAATGCACGTAAGAGGCAATTGTTACAGTGTAAATATGGCGGCTGAAATGTTAGTTGCAGACTAACAAAGTAGAGTATTAATTTCGTCGAATGCAAAGTAAACCATCCGACCATTTAAGCCACTGCTTGAAAACAACCCTCGATAAATGCTGGAAGAAAACTATATAACAATAAAATATTTTTCTCACCTAAGGCACGTCGTTTCAAAGTTATTAATCCACACGTTGACAAATTAAATCTTCGCTTCAGGAAATGTTGTGGTCCGCATGCTGGGGCAGATGACTTTGTTCCTCATCACGAACAACATAAAAGTTATTAAAGTTTCGTTTGTGCAAACTGGAATTATCTGTCAACATGAACGGCCTACTTCGCTTTCCTCGTGGTAAAGGTGCGAAGAAAAAATGAATAATGAATTGCTAACTAATCTGTGCATTTGCATTTCAAACAAGCAAATACATTTTTAAAAAATATTCCACATTCCATACGGAAAGCAATAAACCAGAAAAACACGTTTCCATGTACAAAATTAAGACTATTAAAGTTTTAGGTATTGACAGGCGATCAAGAAATCAAACTTGCCATTCTTGTGAAATTTTGACTTTTTTAGTCGTTATTTGTCTGTTTAGTCCATATTTCTTTGCTTCTATTACTTTTTGCGATCGTTTCTTCCAATTTCAAGATAATAACGCAAGCTCAAAGCAAGATTCTGGCCTGATAATCATGATAATCATGAAAACACGATATTTCAGCCGGGACAGTGCGCCTTTAATTCTTATATTTCCTACAGATCACACAAAACTCGATGTGGTACAGTTTTTGGGGCAGGTCAACTAATTTTAGACAGTTAAGCTGCTGTAAACTTGCTAAACCGCACAAGTTTCACGCCAACTGACCTAAAGGATAGCATTTTCCTGTTGTTGAAAAATAACAGGACATAGTAAACCTTATAGGCGGCTTACATAGACTACATCCGTCACAACTTTGCCTCAATCATCACAAATTTAGGGATTAAGTTATTTTTGTGAAAGGAAGTGCAATTTAAACCGTTAAACCGTTTTAGTGTCGGCTAATGACGTCACATATGGGAGGGGGAGAAAATGTAAAATGGCACCACAAGTGAGATTATAATATAAGCAAAACCTTCAGAACAATAAAGAACCCCGTACCTCAGGGCAATTCTTTGTAAGGCCTCACAAACTTAGGGAAGTTCCAGCCCCTGTATGTACCCCCGTGCCTCCGTGTCCCCGTACCGCCGTGTCTCCGAGCCCAGTTTCGTGAGACGCTGCTTGTTATTTAAAACTTCGCCAAATGAAATCTGTAGGTCTTTTATTTTAATTTTGAGCTTACGTATCGTTGGAAAAAAATTCGTGACTAAACGCGCCAAGATATCACGGAAGAATCTTCAGATGCCCTTTGGGAAATATTAAGTGTTGTAAAGTTTGACTGATGACAGCAGAAAGGCTAGGAGCACAGGGTGTGGTCGGCTGACAAAAGTAAGAAAAATAAATGGACAGTTTAGCCTGCATCCCTGGAGGTTTTTTTTTTCTCGCATGGTGGCAATATGATCTTAACCCCTTTTTTATAACATCCCAAATTTGATTTTGTAAAATATTGAAAAACAAATGGTGCCGTGCAAAAGAACTGCCGAAGAGGTTTCATTTGAATGGTCACACCATAGGATTTCGTTAACAGATTTAAAAGTTAGAACTACGCTACATGTCTCCATAACTGACTCTGGGAGTGAAAGCGTCAAGGTGGCCCCGTCGTAGGGATGTTTACGTTTTTGGTTCTTTGAAAACTGTGCTAAGGTTAAAACTAAGTACTTTTTCGCATACACGAATCATCATAACACACGAAGAGGAAGATATCAAGAGAATTCTAAACGGTAAACTAACCATAATTTGTTTTCCGTGATTTTTTTCAAGACTTAAGAAAAGAACTTGTCAACCCTTCCACACCCAGAGTCAATTATGGAGACATATAGTGCAGTTCTAACTTTTGAGTCCGTGGACGAAATCCTATGGTGTGACCATTCAAATGAAACCTCTTCAGCAGTACTTTTGCATGGTACCATTTGTTCTAACTTTTGAGTCTGTTGATGAAATCCTATGGTGTGAATATTCAAATGAAACCTCTTCAGCATTACTTTTGCATAGTAAAGACAATGACCAGTAGAAACCACAACTACAAACCAATGAGAGGTGCCGGATCTGTGACAAAGATCTGGATCAGTAGAAAAACTTGAATAAATGTAAAATAACACGGTAAACTGATCCGTACTACGGATCAGTTTGCCGTGTTATTTTACATTTTTGCATAGTACCATTTGTTCTAACTTTTGAGTCTGTGGACGAAATCCTATGGTGTGACCATTCAAATGAAACCTCCTCGGCAGTACGTTCGCATGGTACCATTTGTTTTTCAATATTGTACAAAATGAAATTTGAGATTTTTCTTGAATTTTGATGTTTGGCAGTTAAAGGGTTAAAATCGTTGGCCCAGGTTTTTCAGGTTGCAATCTACTTTCATTTGCATGATAGTTCCAATGTACTTTTGCAAAGTACAAAATTGGATTAAAGAAATACTAAAGATAGTAAGTTTTTTGCGTCCCCAAGTCTAAAAATGTGGACAAAGGTCCTTGCCCTCTACGAAGTTTCCAAAAAAAATCACTTAAGTTTCTTGTTACAGCACTTAGCGTTATGACGTCACACCTGCTAACCACACCCTGTCTATTCTCATCAAAGCGGAACGGAAGGGAAAATTGGAGAACGAACGGTACTACCGGCCGGAAAACACCGCTCAGTAGCTTTCATCTAAACTTTGATCAGGATAATAAACATCACCACAGGAAAGTACTGCTCAGTAGCTTTCATTTGAATGTTCACACTTAAGGATTTCATCCACAGACTCAAAAGTTAGAACCACCTTGTACAGCATAATAAACAGTACCACAAGAAAGTACTGCTCAATAGCTTTCATTTGAATGGTCACACTTTAGGATTTCATCCACAGACTCAAAAGTTAGAACCACCTTGTACAGCATAATAAACAGTACCACAGGAAAGTACTGCTCAATAGCTTTCATTTGAATGGTCACACTTTAGGATTTCATCCACAGACTCAAAAGTTAGAACCACCTTGTACAGCATAATAAACAGTACCACAGGAAAGTACTGCTCAATAGCTTTCATTTGAATGGTCACAATTTACGATTTCATCCACAGACTCAAAAGTTAGAACCACCTTGTACAGCATAATAAACAGTACCACAGGAAAGTACTGCTCAGTAGCTTTCATTTGAATGGTCACACTTTAGGATTTCATCCGCAGACTCAAAAGTTAGAACCACCTTGTACAGCATAATAAACAGCACCACAGGAAAGTACTGCTCAGTAGCTTTCATTGGAATGCTCACACTTGAGAATTTCATTCACAGATTTGAACGTTACAGCCACTTTGTGGGTCTTTGTGCAGCACAATATACAGAAAGGTTTGAATGCAGAGGTCCACACAACGCGTTAATTTGTTAGCCGAAATATATATTGGCTGCTAAATCAGCCCATTGCCGTAGAGCCAGCCGTGCATTCAGTTTGTCCTATAATAGTATTAATACTTAAAGTGTAACAAAAGAAACGCCCAAGAAACGGCAAACTGATCCTTACGGCAGAAAAAAAAGAAACAGAAACAGAAGTAAATAAAATAAAATAAAAGTGGAATATAATAATGCAAAATCATTTATATAACGGTTTTATGGTTGTAATCATTTATAGTGCTAGCCCCTGAAGAAGCTTTATTTTGCAAAACGAAATATTGGTCACTATTATATTCCACTTTTATTTTATTTTATTTCCTTCTGCTTCTGTTTCTTTTTTTCTGCCGTAAGGATCAGTTTGCCGTTTCTTTTGTTTCACTTGTCCTATAATATACAGCACCACTGGAAAGTACTGCTCAATAGCTTTTATTTGAATGGTCATACTTATAGCATTTTCAACCACAGACTCAAAAGTTAGAACCACCTTGTACAGCATAATAAACAGTACCACAGGAAAGTACTGCTCAGTAGCTTTCATTTGAATGGTCACACTTAAGGATTTCATCCACAGACTCAAAAGTTAGAACCACCTTGTACAGCATGATAAACAGTACCACAGGAAAGTACTGTTCAATAGCTTTTATTTAGAGCCAAACTAAACTCGGGAGGAAATGGTGAAGATCCGGCCTAAAGAAGATTCAAATGAACGGAGCGGGGAGAAAATGTTGAACAAATGTTGAACAAATGTTGGACAAATGTTGGACAAATGTTGGGCAAATGTTGAACATTGTATCATGTGGTCATTCAATATGTTGAACATTGTTGAACGGAATAGAGACAGGTTCTATTCAGTTCAACAAGTTGCGAACGACGGCAGCAAATGTGTTTTCTATTTGTTCAACAGGTTGCATCATCGCTCAGCATCTGTTGAGCAGCAAATGTTGAACCATGTTGAACTGTGTATCATTCGCTTTAGACACTTTAGAAATAGAGCATCGCCAACTCGTTATCCGGGGGGGGGGGGGGTACTCAACAAAGTTTTGTAAGGGGATGCTCCACCCCGATCGCGCGAGGCCCAAACCCTTCCCCTTTCATATACCGTTTTTGACCCCCCTTTCATATACTCACTTTTCACTTCAGTATAAACATTAGAATAGCCTTTACGTGTGTCTGTTTGATATATTTTAAAGGCCCTTTTTTATAATACTTAAAGGCAGTTTTCCCTACCCTTTTGTATACTTCAACTCGTGTTTTCCCTACCCTTTCCTATATTTCAACTCATGAAATCCCTACCCTTTCATATACCTCCAGCCTCAAAAAGGTACCCCTTTCGGGCGGAGCATCCCTGTATAGCCCATTATAGGGAGTACCCCCCCCCCCCCCCCGAGGGGAGGGGCTCGTTAAGCAGGCTCTTTCATGAATGAAAAAATGAAAGGCCATCGGAACAAAGTTGATAGCGTCGTTCCGATCCTCAGTTTTACGCAGGGTCGACCACAGCATATGATCGCAGAGTATTTAGCGATGTCTCACGCGATTATCAGAGATCCCATGAATTCCAGCCAAACTGACGCGTTTAAGCCCTCGCGTGCAAGTACAGTTCTCTCTCTATTTTCGCGTCATCCACACACGTTCAGTACAGATCTCGTTGTGTGTGGTAGGCGAAAGTCTTTCAAACTACCATCATAGGTAATGAGAAAATAAAACCGCAGTCAGAGCGACTCGTGTAAATTATAACCAGATACTAAAATATGCACTTTAAAAACTTAATCCATTTATAGTGATCCAGTTATACTATTCTTAAAGGATGAACTTGTAACTGTGATCCTTGTAACCGCAAACGGATAAAGTTTAAAACTAAAATTGTAATCACTTCAACAGAAGATTAATTTCTTTAGTGAAGTTTCTGCCATCACAGCCAAATTTATCACTTTTTGCCTGAAAGCTTGTTGTTATGGTAAGCAGGACACGTCGCGATTGGCTTACATGAAGAATTAAGCATCATTCAGAAGCAAAAGATCTCTGACAAGACAGATACTTGTATTAATCAATATTAAGCTCGAAATGTTAAATACTAAAAGACAAGAATTGGCAGCTATCCGGCTCTTGGCATACCTGATAAATAACAAATATTTCTAAGGGATGGCGATTATCTTTGATCCAAACTTTGTTAACAGTATATTAAAAAATTTCTCAGTACACGGATTTTATTGACTATATTTTGTCGATTAGCGATTTCAGATGTTTTGCGAGATCAAATTTTTGCGATTTAGAAAATTCAGAAAATTTTGATTTAAAAAATTGACGGGATTTAATTTTGCGGTTCGACGAATAAACGTTACCCTATCAGAAGAAACAAATTACTTTTAAAAAATACAAAAGTGTAATAAAACCCATTTCAACCAAACTCAACTACATCACGCTTGTGGATAAACGATTCATAGTCATGTGGTATCAATTAAATATATTTTATATACTGGAGATAATTTTGGCGGAAGATAATTATAGGACAGGTTGTTTTTGCGGGATCTAACCGATCTTTAAAAGATACGCCAAATTTATAAACCCGCAAAATTACATGCCATTCGGTATTAACATTTCAATCTGTAGTTGACAACTAAATAAGTTTAAAAATCCTAAGTGTGACCATTCGAATGAAAGCTACCGAGCAGTACTTTCCTGTGGTTATGCTGCGCAAGGTGGTTCTAACTTTTCGCAGTCTGTGGATAACATTCTATAGATTCAAATGAAAGCTATTGAACAAAACGTGTTTTTTCAGTGTTTTAATAATAATGAAATGATTAAATTTCAAGGTCTTGAATTGTGATTTTAAATCAGTAAAACGCCGCTTAGCTTTTCAAAATTCCACAAAACCAAAAGCTGGTTTAAACCACCGCGAGTAATAAAATACATGACAGGGATTTATACTGCGGACAATTTTAAAATATTTCCGGTTATTCTTAGCAAAACTTATCGCTAAAACGGCGCACATATCACTGAATAAAAACAACTCAAAAGATAATGGCTCGAATCCGATTCGATGGTCAATTTATAATCGCTGCAGAAATTTTTAAAAGCGCATTCGTGAATTTGTTGCAAAAATTCGTACCCCCTGAATTATTTCCTCTAGGTCGTACTTTGTAAATCGGCACTTATTATATAAATCATAAACAAGATTTTATAAAAATAGTAGCTTTGTTCTCCAACGCCTAACGAGGAAATATGGCTATTTTTAATAATCCTACCTTGTTAAGCAAAAGAAACAGCACCACGGGAAGTACCACAGGA
>JAJGOT010000145.1:120000-210000 GCA_022457155.1 Cladopsammia gracilis
AACTAAAGGGATTTTTCCGAAATTCCACACACGCCCCAAAATATCCCGAACAGGCCTGCTTCTTTTAAATCAAGACTTTGCTCTCAGACAGAACGCATCATCAAGACCACACAACAAAGTGCTGTATACTAAACGGCCACTAACTACCCGACTTAAAAACAATTTGACACCGCTGTGCTTAAGAGGGATATCTGCGCTGTGATTGGTCAAGAGAGGTGACATGATGTGAGAGACAAATGTGCGACACGAAACCCTTTGAAAGGTCAATTTCCTGGCGCGGGAAGCGAAACAGGAGAAGCGAGCGGGCGAGGTAATTTGCGCCAATTTGCTCTTAGCGAACGTTCTGGGGTAGCTACCGGAGCAAAAGGTTATCGCGTTGAGCTATTATAAATGAAAAAGCAATTACAGTGATCAAGGTAAATCGAAGGCAGACTCAAAACACGTTTGACATAAGCCATTGAAATTGGTGAGACAATTGTCCGCGAGTGCTTGTGTGTATAAAGGAGGCTGATTGCGAGAGCGTATATATTATTATTCAGTGTTATTGCACGATCATCAGGTCTGACACATGGCGTATCAACCGTTTGAAGGGGCAAATATGGACGCATATTCCCTCTCTCCTGTTGGTTCCGCTTGTAGTTCCAGCGGATCAGAAACAAGTTTAAGTCCCACACCGTCAACGCAAGCAGTGTACTACCCAACTGGGCGAAGGATGAATTTATCATATCAAAGCCACTGTCAGTCGTACATGAAGCGGCTTTACACAAACAGCAGAGAACGATGGAGACAGCAACATGTAAATCTGGCGTTTGGAGAGCTTAGAAAGCTTTTACCGACTTATCCGCCGGAGAGAAAACTCTCTAAAAATGAGATTCTGAGACTAGCGATGAAGTACATCCGCTTTTTGGATGATTTGGTTAAAGACACAAGCGACGAAAGCGAAAAGGAAAAACACGATTCCGAAGATGTAGACCTTAAAGAGAAACGACAAGAAATTGAACAATTATCCTGCGAAGGACAAACAAACTTTAATCTTTCATTAATGGAAGACACAAACTTAAAAACTCTACCATCCAACGCCGAGTCGATATTTGACTCGCCTTAGTCTCATTAGATTAAAATATACCTAAATTTATTACCACGGACAGACATTCACATTTAATTTCTGATAAATATCAGTAGGATATGTAATGGGCAAGAAATTAAAACGACAAGCTACGGAGCGCGTTGTGTTCTCACCCTAGTTTGAACTTCGGAAATGAAATTGTAAATAATGTAATATAATTTTTATTGCCTAAACTGTGCGGTGTGTATGTAATCGTGTTTACAATTATGCTTAGTGTGTAAATAAGGTACTTTTCTTGGTGTTTTTGTCGTTTTTGTTTACTTAAGGACTAAACTACAGACTTAAGAGCCTTGTGTGTGATATATGCGCTTTTCGCTGTTGAACCCTTTAAACTATTGTGTTTATCTGTCGACCGATTTGCGATCAAGGAAACCAAGCGCTGTAATTAATAAACACTTTTTACTGATCAAGATCTTGTCATTTCATGTTATCATCTGTCTATATATCCGTTCGGTTTTGGGACTTTACGCGTAAATGGTCAAAATACACCCTCAGGGAGGCGTAAATTAGATTTTTACGCGCAAAGTGTGGATATAATCGCGCGCAAATTTGAAGGTGGAACATTAAATTTAAACGTTTGCACGCTCCAGAGAAAAATTCGACGTGAACATGAACAAAGAGAGCAGTGTTATCGGCTTTTCGTGTCAATAACGTATCGGCTGCGATTGAAAAAAAGCATACTACTCAATTCAAGTCTAATGTTTCTGTCTAATTCGGAGATCGCAAGGCTGATAAAGAACGTAACACTGCATTAATGACATATCGCAAGCGACACTTCTGAGAGAGGAGATTAATGCTCTGACAGGGCCCGACAAGGGCACGATATTTTGATCTATTTTGCGTTAAAAGAGGCCGGGAAGAAAGATAAATGATATCCTCTCTGTTTTAACAGTTTGCTGTTGTTTTAAAATCATCAGAAATATCCTCTCGAAAGGGAGGCTTTCCGGGAATTTGTCCAACATTTTAATTTGTCTACACCCTTAATTTTAGTCATTTATGTTCATCATGTTGGCTTCTACCACCATGTCCCCTACGACGATTTTGAATCTATTAGCTAACTCTTCACTTTTACAAAATTGGATTGCAATTGCGTCTGTCCAGTGTCCAAAACGTCTTTACATAAAATATTTGTCTGCGAAAACATCACGAGACATTTGGGTTGTGAAATATTTCGCAAAAACTATAGAAAAAGTTCACAAAGATCAGTTCGTTTTTATGTAATACTTTTTCATAAGGGTACAATTTTCTTTCGTTATATCATAAATACATATTCTTTTTTCTATTAAATTCAAATGAAAATTTCCATTCAACCCGGATTTAAGCATGCTATTGGTGTGCACAGATTAATTCAAAATTAAGAAACTCCTAGATTTCATAACAAACGGCAAATATACAGAAAAATACAGGTAAATAGATTAAAGATTTTGTTCAAGACTGGGCTGGTCATAGAACCACATTTTCAGGACTCAGCGTTTTTTACTTTTAATCAAGACTGAAATGCGCTATTACAAAACAGCGGAAAAGCAAACACATATTTCAAGGCCTAAGATTTACTGGCATTTTCATAAATAACAAACATAAGGAAAGATTAAAGGATTTCTCTTTATTTCTTAATTACTCATTTTTGTAAACTGTTAATCTTTGGAGACATAAATAAATACTACTACTACTAGATTAAGAAATTTAAATGCGAAGGGCACGACAAAATCTCACGTCGCGAAACGAGAAAAACAACCGCGCTAGATTCTGGGAAAACGGAAATGACAACGATTAACCTTTAGTTTGGTGTTAAATTCCCTCTAATAACATTACAATAACAAACAAGAGGAATTTGAAAACCTCTCCGAATGTCCAACACAAACAAACCACAGTAAATTATTAACACATGTGCAACTAGTCTTGCCCGAGGCGAAATCGTGTGGGTGTATGCCTGCTTGAAAGAGTTAAGTTTAGCTCGCGTAACATATGCAAAGGATTGAAAGAAAGGTGGTGACATGTGAGCAAAACGTTGATAAATGAGGAGATTCGCTTTCTATTCGGACATCTGGAATGAATTTATTGACAGTCCTGACCGTGCAGTGTCACAAGCGATATCTAACGTAATGAATGATGCGCGACAGACAGAATTCGCCCTGCAATAGAAGAATATTCTTAAAACTAAATTAAAGAAAAATTCCGAATTTCAGTTTGTAAAATACTGAATAACAAAGAGCATTGAAGAGACTGGTCACACTATAGGATTGTATCCACAAAGTTTACGTTTTTATACACAACTCCCGGTTTGTTTTTTGACCGTCTTGGAAGAGAAATATAAATATGACCAATTTTCAAAACTCTTTGCATGAGAAGAATTGAAGAAATAACGGTACAAATGAATAGAACTGCCCGAAAGCGTTAGTTTGAATGGTCACACCTTTGGAATTTTCATTTTTAACTCAAAACTTGTTATAGCCACTTTGAACAGTGAAAAACAAAAAAAAAAAACAGGCAAGTACTACTCCTGAATATATCAGAACTTGAATAAACATGAATCGCAATTTATAAATTGAATTACACGTGACCCGCGAATCACGATTAAGCTCGAGATGTTGAAACTGATTATCGACATGAAAAGTTCTAAAAAGCGGGCTTATGAGAAAAATCGAATCTTTCTGATTCGTCAACTTTAATTATTTTAACCGAAGAAATTTGCGTTCAATACTAAGTAAATAAAAGTCCTGATTACTTCAAATAAAGGCATGTATTGTAAAGATAACATTTACATTTTACACCGAGATGCCAAATACCAAAACATTCATGATACAGGCAAATTAATTGCGCGAGAAATTCAGTTCCGTTCAGTCTTTTAGTGATTGCAAAAGTTACATTGCTATTACAAAAAGGCTCCCTTTTTTCAGATTTAAAGTAAAATAAAAAGTCTAATTTTAAGTTTGGATATCATTATGTAAAAATACTGACCACAGTTAGTAAAAAAAAAGTAACTGTGAAAGCATTGGCTCAAGACATATTTTAATCATCGGTCCGATAAATACCGCGAAAACTTGAAGAAAATAGCGCCCGTCGGTTGCTCCTTAAAGTTTTGCTCGAGCTATTTAAAAATATGAAAACGAAGCAATAAAACCTTAACCTAAAACGACAACCCGAACTTTATCAGATTCAACTTCACATTTGTTTTCATCCAAACTGGGGGAAATCTCGGATAAACCTCAAATGAGACAGCTCAATTTTAAAGGCTGTTAAAGTTGCACGGCATAACAAAATCTGGCGTTGAGTTTTTGTTTGCCCTACGGTCCGTACTCAAAGAGAACTGATAGTTTGTAAAACAAAAACAAGCTGTTGTGATTTTGTCGAGTGAGTACTCCCCAACTCATACCAACTATAATTACCTCTCTAACTGATCTAATTAACTGAGTAAATTGACTAACAATATTATTTCAAAATTTAACCCAGACAACAAACGCGTGGTCGTTTTGTAAAGCATTAATAATACAAGGGGAAATTTTTTGTTTGCTCTATTGTGCTTATTTACATCACAAACAATGAAACAAGGAAATGGCCAAGACAGCAGATGGTCTTTGTATGAGCGTTGACCGGCCGAACGCAAAACGATTCGCTTCTTTTAATCCATTATAATAGTCCTTATTTCCGTCTCTTATCTCTCGCTGCACTGACTGAAAGGTTGAATATTGCTCCTTTGGCGGTATGGCGTGGAAAACATATATGTAAACATTTTGTTTTTTTGCTTTGATTGTGCGAAAGTTCCGGCCGCCATGTTACGCATGGACTGATTGAAAGCAAAATGCCACTATAGAAAAGTTTTAAAAGTATAATCACGAATTGCGGCAAAATAATGAAAACAAAGACTCCAAGGTTCCGGTTCTTTTTTTCCATGCTGAGACTTCTTACGGTTTATGGTGCCAGGCCTAAAATGGCCGCCAATTTCTATCTCAATGGTCTCTCCGAGTTTACACTCCCTTATACGCGGAATGCGAACAAGCGATCCCGCCTATCGCCTAAGATTATGGCCAATGTTTAATGGGGCTTAATCATGGGGATTTTTATGTGTTTGGATCACCCGTAAAACTTCGTTGAGATTCAGTTCGCTCTGACGAAGGGCTTGCGCTCTTAATGTCAAGTTCTTGAATCTCTTTACAGTGTCGAATTTATATTTACCTTATCAACTCAGCTGATGAAACTAATTTTCGTTTTTCACTCCGCTACCCACGCAGCACACAGCTCGTTAGAAACTAACCCCTTTCCCTTTTCTGATACGCGAAACGCTCTTAGAACAACAAGAGAAAGACATCGGATAAATTCTCTAAGGGATCGAGAGGGAGAACTGTTGAAAATCAGTTCTTAGCCATTTTTTTTAAGGCGAAAGAAAAGTACTCGAAAAAAATGACCCATTTCTGTCAGGTTCCAATCCATTCCCATCCTAGCCAATCGTAGACAAAAACATTTATAAATTCAATGCACCAGCAGATGAAACTTTTTAAAGTTTCATCTGCTGGTGCATTGATTGATGTTCTCTAGTTTATTAATATTTTAAAGAAATAATAAATTTGATGATAAATGACCCGCTATTTTGTGAACGATGAAACTAATCAGCTCACTTTCTGATCTTAATTTCTTTATTTGTTTTCACAAGCTTTAAACAGACCATCCTCTTCGAGGATCCCACATTGTAGGATACAAAGAAATGAAAAAAAGAAATGGCTAATTTTGCTCTCAATTTTTTCAATTCTACACACATCCCATTTTGCATTTGAACGGTCCTTTGATAGTTTCCTCGGCGAAAATGAAGTCGAACGAAAACTCACCATCATTTTGTCTACCGTTTATTATTAAGGCTCGAATCTCTTTACGGTGATCGATTAAAATTTTAATGTTTTATGCCTTTGGTACCGACCGGAGACTACAGATTGCGATAACTCATTAATTTCCTGAGTTTGTTGTTTCGTGGATAAATTGCTCGGAGATTACTGCGCAAATTGTATGGAAGAAAATGTTGCCAAACCACGCGCCGACACGTTAACAGTTTATCGATACAAACAATCAATGAACTATAATAAAATAAAAGAGTTACAAAGACAATTTTAACACCACGCACGCGTGTGAGCCGCGTATATGGCGTGTCAGATTGTCTCGCGGTAGACACGTGGTGGCGAGAGCTGCAGTGAAACAACTGCATAGAACTTTAATTTAGGCTCATCTAGAAAGAAAATCATTGATACTGCTAGAACGGGACCATCTAACAAACGCGAGGGAGGTGGGAGCGGACAGACGGGAAACCGTACGGAAGTGCGGCGGGGCACTTTAATCCCCCCTCCCGCCCCTCGTCGAGGTCCAGAGGAAGTTTAAATGAAGTTTCCCTGAATCAGCCTCGCTTTTATCAAATCTTTTGATAATTTTATAGCTGTTTAGATCCTTTACTACAGGATCCGGTGCTATTATTGCGTTACGGTGGTCTTTGCAAATACAGTTACTCCCTCCCGCCGGTCCCCTCCCCTGTTAGATAAGCAGATAACGTCTCTCGAGCTCGGCAAAATCAACCTTTTTTGCGGGGGCGCGGGCGGGTGCTCAAAACGTCGTACGAGGAACAGGAGCCCCGACGAACTCTGGCCGGACATCCTCTTACTTCAGTCGTCCTCTCTCATCTTACCCCTGTTAAATGAGCAGAAGTTTTTTTAGCGCAATATACGGTCGAAACGAGGAAACATCGAAGACGTCGGCCTGCACTGAGAAATGTGACACGATATTCCAGCTCCGGCGCAAGATTTGCTGCTTTTTAAATTAAAATCTGAGTGTTAACTAAACTAAGAGGCATTTTTATTGAGTTACCATATTATCGCAAGAGGTATCACCACTTTAATGTCATTGCCGCAAAAGCATTTCTGAATAGCGCAATTATCGACAATTACCTCCAAAAATAAACCAATTTGTTATTTTAACCCTTTGACTCCTGAAAATGGCTTACATTGAAAAAAAGTTTAAAATTCTGTTTCGCAAATCGCTAAGAAACTAAAAGTACAGTAAAAAGAACTTCTGAGTAGCTTGCTCACACTTTAATAGGATTTTATCCACAGACGAAAAAGTCACGACCACGCTCCAAGACTGGCGAGAATTGAAAAAGCACAGTTAATTGTTTTCGCACATTTATGCAAACTTGGGTGGGCTGAAAAAATAAATCCCAGCGCTGTCCGTATCAACTTTAAAATTAAGCACCTAAAATTTTTAGACAACTTTCACTTTTAACGTAGATAAAGCTTTCAGCGATTTAACTTCCACCAATGTTTCAAGACAACTCAACTGGAATATCATTTAGCAATGTCAATTTGCTAAAGTGATTAAGCACGTGAAAAACTTTATATTATGTAAACACTATATCACTTTAAAGATAACATCACCGAATTGATTTTGGTTTCAGAACGGTTTAATTTACTAAAGTACTTTAGCGCACTTAGTCTATTACTAAACAAATATTTGGATTTCACACGAAACGTATTTCTTTTGTCAAAATTGTTTACTTCCCTAACTAAATGACTAATATTTTTCCAGCCTCACAAGAGAATTAGGTGTTATGGGATAACGAACGAATAACATTCAGTTTAAAATGTTCTTATCAGCCACTAAGTATGCCGGCTTGAAAAAGCAAGTTTATACAAGCTTATGGAGTGATTTTGCAACAAAATAAACTAAGCTATCGCATAAAATGTTTTCTTAATGAAAGGTCCCACCAATCAGATTGATCCTTCCATCTACCAATGAAATTACCGGTTCTAAACTTGTATTCAAGATGATCGACAAAAGGAGATCGAACATCCGCCATCTTTAATGCAATGTACGTTGTCCTTTATTAGAAACAGCGAAGGCTCATAAATTTTTTTATCCCTCTTAGAATTACGACTGAAGAACAACGAATTTCCTTCCACCTTACAAATATCAACTTTCAATACAAAACAGCCACAAAACTCAGTGGTAGTAGAGAGAGATTTTTTTTCCCGCAAAATAGCTATCCAGCAACAACTCGATAGCCAAATGTCACTATTTCCTTCTTTCCTTTCCAAAAATATTCATTATTCTCAGTCCAAATGATTTTGTCACAGAACCAATCTATGAAGAGATAATGCACTTTCCGGTGTTCAGTAATAACCTATCTTCACGTGCTTGAGGAAACATGCGCATATTTCGGTTGAAATCCCTTCTCCGTGATATTGCCTGTGAGCTCAGCAACCAAGTTGCTATGCAACGTCATGCAAGTGACGTCTTAGCGTTCGGAGTGCTCGGGAGTGCTGGTCGTTCTAGTGTTTGGAGGATAACAATCGGACGCTCTTCGTTTTTTCCCGAGGATTTACCGAATACGACGCTTGTTCCCTCGGTCACTTTACTTACAAGTCTTCACGAGTTATCTGCGTTTCTCTTTCATGGCTTTTTTGCTTGCTTCTCTTCTCCTTTTGTTGATGGGGTTTCGTGGATCAAATATTTCAAAAGTATCCTCGTCTTCAATGGAAGCATCTTTTGCTCGTTTGTCTTGAGTTTCACACAACAGAGAATGAAACATCCTGGAGTTAAAGAATGCAAGTTAGTGCCTTATAAAAGAAAGGACTGGAGCTAGTGTTAAAAGAGAGTGAGATTGGGGAGAGCAAGTATGCAAGCACTTCGTTGGCACCATTTACACATTTTCCGCGCTTCATGGGTTACACAATTAAAGTTTTTCCGCGCTTGGCATCGGTTACACATTTTCCCGCTCTTGGCACAGGTTGCAGGGTTATGCTTGGAAGCTTGTAATGGGTCGTTGCGTCATTTGCGTTTGAATACATGTAACAACTCCCCCCCCCCCCCACCCCACCCTACCCCAAGGAAATCCCCATAAAGGACACCGATATAAATTCCGACTCACAAGAAGTTTCTGGAGTACCTCTTAAGGATGTCAATCCCCATTAATACGTGGTACCAAACCGCCGTCGGAGGATAACCCCTGATAATTTCCCTCCCCGTTTCTTTTATATGAGAGCCCCCTCCGGGGGCATTTCCTCCTTGGATATATCCGTAAACATCATTCCTGACGTTGAGTGTAGAAGTGTTTCTTACCATCCCGTGTCATCTTCATTTTCGTTCTCGTTATCTTCTTCTTTTTCTTCTTCATGTTTCTCTGTGGGCTGATAAAGTTTGGCTTGAAAATCCGCCAGGAGAGTTAAGGTCTACATGAAAAAGAAAACACTGATGAGGAAAAAGGTGTCATAACCGATCAAAATCAGTCAAAACCGGTTTAAATTGATCACAACTGGTCAGAACCGGTCAGGCTAGAAAAAACACTAAAAAATAATTAGATTAGGTCTAAGTGGTTTGAATGTGCTTAAATACACAGTTTTGTCTCCACTACACAGTCGAACAAACACACAAGACTGAGAGGAATGGGCGGGTTGGTAAGCCAGAAACAAGATACATATTTTTTATTTACAAAGAACTCCCGGGGGGGGGGTACTCCCTCTAATGGGCTATACGGGGATGCTCCGCCGAAAGGGGTACCTTTTTGAGGCTGGAGGTATGTGAAAGGGTCGGGATTTCACGAGTTGGAGTATATGAAAGGGTAGGGATTTCACGAAGAATAGGAAAGGGTAGCGAAAACAGGAGTTGAAGCATAAAAAGGTAGGGAGAACTGTCATTTAAGTATTATAAAAAGGGCCTTTCAAAATATATCAAACAGACGCACGTAAAGGCTAAATGAAAAGGGTACCATTTCCACTCAAAGGTATATGAAAGGGGTACCATTTTCAATGAAAGGGGTACCTTTTCTGTCAAAAACGGCATATGAAAGGGTAAGGGTTTGGACCTCGGGGCGGAGCATCCCCATACAAAACTTTGTTGAGTACCCCCCCCCCGGGAAAGAACTACAATATTACAAGAATTGTAAAGGCACCAGAGCCGGACACGTAACCCCCCCCTCCCCCTCCCCCCTCCCCCCCTCCCCCCCCCGTGTGCCTCCGACCTATGCAGTGGTGCTACCTTTAGGTGTCTTACAGTCTTAAGCTAAGAAGAAACTTTGACAACTAAAATGCGCCTAAGACAATATAATAATCATCTAAAGCGCGACTTAGCTTGATAACATAACTTTTACAGACAAAAAACTTAACTTGTTCGAGTAGAAATTAACGCGGCGAGGCTGACCGTAGAATGACACAAATCTATCAACCGGCAACCGGTCTGTCTATTTCAAACACGGAAACCGTGAGCCCCTGCGTACTACACTATTACCCGGTCTTCTGTTCCGTGCCAGCAAAATATTATTTTATGCCGATTCAGATTATCGCAAATTACATTTTCATTCGTTGAGGGTTCAAATTCTCGCTCTTGGTTGACTAAGAGGAAGAACGATGTGTTACAACACAAATAACAGCTTCGAAAGACTAATATTACCTGTTCATCTCTCCCTTCACCCTTTCTCTTCTGAGCCGCTTTCTTCTTCTCGCGATAAGTTGTTTGTTCAGCGTGAAATGCAGCCAAGACATCGGATTCCTTTGACTCTGATCAACAACCAAAAACAAAACACAAAGGAAAAATCACTTTAACCTTTCACTTCCAAAAACAAAATTCATGAAAAATGTCAAATTTAATTTTGTGAAATCCTGAAAAATACAACCACCAATAGAAAGTGTTTCTAAAAACCTTTCATTTGTATGGTCACAATATAGGATTTCATCCACGCACTAAAAAGTCAAAACTACATCACCCAACGTTAATGTTTTGACCGTGGGAGTCAATGGAATGAAGTGTAGAAAAATAAATTATCTATTTTTCTTCTTTTCGCAAAGGAATAAAGTAAACCAATAAAAACCTAAAAAAATACCCTTTATTTTTTCAGAAATAGTAGAAAAATCACTTTTAAATTCTTGTAATTCTAAAGAAAAGAAACAAGTTTGTATACGTTTGTAAACCTGAACCCTGAATTTCATGTTTAAAAATTCAAAAGACGTCGACATGTCAAACTACTGCTGCTACTAAAAAATATAAACTTCAATACACATAATCAAGGTCTTTAACGACAAAAAAATATATATATCAATTCATGAACGCATTAAAATAAAAAAGAAGAAAAATATGTGTGCACTAGCCGGGAATCGAACCCGGGCCTCCCGCGTGGCAGGCGAGAATTCTACCACTGAACCACCAGTGCGTCACATGTAAAATCATACTAATTTTATAATAAGATCATGAACAACAACCATACGTTCTTTGTGTTCCAGACAAGAAGGCGTAATTCATTTCTCATATTACAGCTCACGCGAGGAATTATTGCTGTCACATTTTCCCCTTGATATGACAAAGGGAAGTGAAGTGAAAGATTTATTTAAGGAGGAAACCACATCACCCATGGGTGGTTTTCATGAGGGACCTCCATATAAAAGTTAGTTACAACAATAATTGAAAAATATTCGAAATACAAGAACTAATTATATTTGTAGAAATAGAATTAAGATGAATTGAAATAAACTAATGAAAACTAAATATAATAATGGACAAAAAAGAAAATTAAAATTAAAATTAAAGAAAAAGGGAAGTACAGTATTACAAATAAACTTGGACGTAAAAATTATGGCCTATTCATGAATTGCTAGTTTATATGGTAAAAACGTTCAAGAAATTTATTAAAAAAAAAACGTAAAAACTTTTTCTCTAATAGAATATAATTGATATTATTATTATCAAGATTCGTCCTGGCGCGAGCCTGCGTATCTGGCGGTATTGTCCACGGCGTGATCGCGCGCGATCAATGGCGGAGCGGAAACTGCCCGTGGGGAGAGCACGCCTATCCTTCTCCGTCAGCACCAGTAATATTTTCGTTCGCGCGCTGCCTTTACTTCACTCCCCACTATCTGATCATATCGTCTGGAACAGGCTACATTTACCTGAGATAACTTTATTTTCAGAGGATTTTTGCAAGAAATTTCTTACACGCGTTTTATCAAACAGCGTTTCATCTTTTATTATTCAATATCTTTGTAATCCAGGTCACATGTTTTGCAATTTTAAGCTTCAGTTGGATCAAGAAGACTTACATTTACACAGAAATATTGAGTTTATTCCAACAAACGAAGAAAAATGAAAATGATAAATATAAAGAGCCTGATCAAATAAACAGTTGAATTGAAAGAAAATGAAGTTAGAAATTAGCTGCTGGAGAGTTGTTTCACGTTTGCTGTCTTTGAGCAAAAAGAGAAGAGAAGAAAAACCACCTTGTTCCACGCTTTTAGATAGCAAATGCGAATGCTAAAACAGAACGACTGGAAGATGCATTCACGTTTTAACTCGTCCCCACTATCTGAGACCACATCTACACAAATCCGTAGGCGTTTTCGTTCAACGCAATCGCTTTCACCTTGCATTCAAACAAAAGGTGTGTCATGTATGCCCAAGTCATGTATACCCGTTATGTTTGGACTCCAATTTCGTCAGTTTTATAGCGCGCTTAATAATAGAATATGCTTTGCTCTCGGTGTAAAGAGCCGTAACACTAAAATATTTTTTGAACTTGCTTCATCGGACCGTATCGAAAAAATATTGACACTCGTTTTTAACAGGTGAGTACCCAAAGCGTTGAACGAGTTACATAAACAGACGGGAACAAATATACAACAATGGACGCAGGGGGTGGGGGTCGGTGAAGCAAAACTTCTAAGAGGGGGAGGGTCCGAACGTTTTGTCCATGTATTCACGAGTTCCATGTATTCACATGTATTCACGAGTTCACTACGCCCCCTCCCCCACAACCCCCCACCCCGCCCCGCCAAAAAAACCGACCAACACGGACCGAACAAACTAGTCCAATAACATCTATTTGAAATGAGCACGCACGAGGCCGCATTGTGTCTACCTACAAAGCCATCTGACCACACAGCCCAAATAATGTTGGTATTTTCAAGCCTTGCGTCCCTTGCGTCTACCCCCTTGGTATTCTTAATAAAACCAGCAATCGACCCAAAACTGATTAAAACCGGGATTAAAAACCTTGGAGGACCTACTCCTACCTGGGCGCTCCATTTCTTCATTGTCTCTCTTTCTTTTCGTTTCCATCATCTGTCTCTTCAGACGTTTATATTCAACGCGCGCTGCTTCCTGTTTGCTGAAAAGAAAAGGAAAAGCAAAGACGAGGAGATCAGAGGTTCTTCTGAAAGTAAAACCCCTGGCTGGTTAACTGATTGACTGACTGACTGACTGACTGATTGATTGACTGACTGACTGACTGACTGACTGACTGACTGACTGACTGACTGACTGACTGACTGACTGACTGATTGATTGACTGACTGACTGACTGACTGACTGACTGACTGACTGACTGACTGACTGACTGACTGACTGACTGACTGACTGACTAGTTGACTGACTGATTGACAAACTGGCTGGCTAAATGGCTGGCTTGCTACATGGCTGGCTGGCTGGCTGGCTGGCTGGCTGGCTGGCTGGCTGACTGACTGACTGACTGACTGACTGACTGACTGACTGACTGGTTAGCTGACTGCCCGACTGACAAGATTGATTAACTGACTGACCGAACAATCAACCGATCAACCAACCAACCAACTGACTGACTGACTCACTGACTCACTGAATGACAATTTCATCGCCATGAGCAAGAAGAAGAGAGACACTGGGGAAAAGGTTCACTGACTAACTGACAAATGAACATGAATAAGGTAAACTATTAGAAAAATTGAGTGACAGCAAAATATCTTGTAGCACAATCTCTGGTTGTTTCACCAACCTCTTTCCAGATCCATCTTTTGTTAATTTTTCATCAAGGTTGCCTTTTACTTCATCTTCTGTTTTCCTTTTTTTCAATTTATTTCTCACTTGATCTCGCATCCGTGAGTCAAAATCTTGTTCATCAGCAACCTACAAACACATAGCAATGCAACACTTTATGGCCCCATTAACTTGGATGCATTATCGTTTAATAACTTAATCTTTTGTTTCATCCAAGCGAATACACACACGAGTCTGTATGAACCACCCTCTCTCCCAACCCCGTTGAGGGGGGCATGGCCATTCCAATGCTGTGATCCTTTGAACAATTTTAATGTCAAATGCATGAGTGATGATAAGGAGCCTACTTCCCTCTTCAATTAATGGCTTCTAATCATTATCTATACACGAATTGAATACCTCTTCATTTAAACAAATGAATAAATAAATGCCCCCCTTATTTACAACATGCTGGTACAAATGCAATTGTTGCACTTTTTAGTAAAGTCAATGACTTATGGAGTGATTTTCTCTCCATTTTGTCATTGGTGTTTCAAATTCTGAACACACAATTATTGTGCCTTGCAATAACATGTAATCTCTGAAGCTAAAACTGAACCTGTCAAGAATAATTGGCATGATAATAAAGGAAATGTGAGGTTATCACAATAGTGGTGCAAAAAAAGCCTAAGGTCACTCCCTCTCTGTCTTCTTTTCAGCCCTCCCTCCCTTCTTTCCCATTCCTTCCCCCTTGCACCCCTCCCTTCATTCTTCTCACCCATCCCTCTCTCCCTTGCACCCCTCCCTCCTTTTCAACCCTTTTCTCTTCCAATCCCTAGCTCCCTTTCTCCCTTTCATCTCTTTTACCCATCACTGTCTCCTTCCTCCCTTCCATCCCACCCACCCTCCCTTCCATCCTTCCCTTCATTCCTTGCTGCTACAACTATACCTCTTCATCACTGTCATCATCTGAGTCAACTGGCTTGGGTTTCTTCTTGTCCTAAAAAAAGGATAATAATTTAAACAAACAGAAACAGCTAACAAAAAAACTATAATTACATCACTTATGAAGATAAAGATAAGGTACAGTTGTCTCTTTTGCATCCAAGTGACCCTTCGAGGTAAAACAGTCATGTTGACTCCATTTTCTGTTTACCCTGAAGCATGAAGCGACTATGACTTAACCCTTTCACTCCCAGAGTCAATTATGGAGACATGTATTGTTCTAACTTTTGATTCTGTGGACAAAAACCTACTGTGTGACTATTATAATGAAACCTCTTTGGCAGTACTTTTGTATGGTACCATTTGTTTTGTGATATTATACAAAATGAAATTTGGGATTTTTCTTGAATTTTGATGTTTGGCACTCTTGGGAGTGAAAGGGTTAATATGCCTCCTGGATCATTGCACTGCTAGTTCATTGCATGGTTACCACCAGTATATTGCTTGGTCTCTCAAACCGTCAGCCAGGTCAATTTTATATACCCCAGGGTAGAGAAAGACAGTGTGGAGTAAGCTGGAGGCCCAACAATACAACAGCAGAGACAAAGTCAGATGCTCTAACAGGGGCGGATCCAGGATTTTTCTTAGGAGGGGTGCACCTCTAAGGAATGATGTAACCACGTTGTTTTTTTTTTCTTTTCTTTGCAGAATACCAGTTATATTAGAAAGATGCAGGTCATCTCAGGGGGGGTGCGCACCCCCCCCTAGATCCGCCCCTGACTAACCACTGACCATTAAGCCCAGTGCTACTCTGTGAACCGGCTCCTTTAGGCACGGGGGTACTCAGTTTGTTTTGCTCACTGATTACCTGTTAACCCCATACCCTCTGAGAGAAGCCTGTTCACAGACTAATTAAGCCAGTGGTCATGTAATTTGTTTAGTTTCCATAACATGAAACAACTAGGAGTGTGGCAACTCCACCCTCCCTCTCCCCTCCTCCTCTTGGATGAAATGCTGGTCCATTACAGACTTGTTGCCAACATTTTGTTAAGTTTCCTGACTGTATATTTACCCCTTCACTCCCAGTCAGTCAGTTATGGAGACATGTAGTGTAGTTCTAACTTTTGAGTCTATTGAGTCTATTACTATTTTCGAATTGCCCACAATACACTTTGTTTGCCCCCCCTCCCCCCCCCCCCCCAAAAAAAAAAATTAAATGGAGTTAAATGGTTAGGAGTGCTGGAAATCCATACCCCAGGGGGTGAATACTCTGCATATTCCTGGGTGGGGGTCACAGTGACACATACCCATATAACTTGTGGAGACTACCCCCCCCCCCCCCCCCCCACCCGGCAATCCAATGACCTTCCACTTCCATGAGGGATGCTATGAATATTTTCTGGAACCAAACATTTTTTTGAGCAAAAGGCTGTAATAAAAAATAATAATTAGCTTATAACTTTTCCTTAAAACTCAAGCAACTATAACAAAAGAGAATATAATCCATGACTGATTTCTTTTCTTTTAGTTCAAACATAGAAAAAAGGAAATCAGTAATGCATTGCTTAAGTTGGTCCAGTTTTACCAAAAATGTCACAAGCTAATTTAACGCATGCAAGCCTTTTACTAAAATTAAATACAAAACTAAGTTTAATTCTTACAACATAACCAGTCTGAGCCAAAACCGAGCAGAATTGGAACAATTTGGATTTCAAGAGAAAATAGTCACTTTCGATAGTTTTGCATAAAACCCTTTAAATGCTCTTTGTTAGTACATTTCTTTACTTACGAACCAATTCAACATGTTCCAGCCACATCTGGACAGCACTTTATGTAGCTTGAAGGAACAAGGCATATTGCTTTCCCCTCACCTCCCCCGAGAGAGCTTGTTTGAAGGCAAGGTGAGCTTCAACATTTTGTTTGGTGGCACCTACATGTATTCCTGTAACTTGGTTGCAAAACTGTGAAGTAAAGTTTCTTTTGAAGGGCAAAGACTTAATAACTACAAAATTTGCTTCAAAGCATGAATTCTTTAATAACTTTATTTCTATAGCGCTCTTATCCAATGTTCAAGGCGCTTTATTTACAAAGAGAAATATCATGTTACAGCCGACAACTACAAAACACCATTGATGGTGGTTAAAGTACTGTATAAAAAAGCATTCACTTTGTATATCCTCAATTCTTTTTACACATTTTCACCACAATAATTTTGTGTTACGTCTAATACACTTAACATGGTTATAAATATATATAAAATGAAAACTGCAGAAATATTTTTGAATGGCTACACGTGTAAGTAAGGATTTTTGAATCCCTGATATACTGGATTAACGTTAGAGTGATTTTACTTCATCTGTGAAATAGTAGAATAGTCAAACTATTAGACTATAATTCCATTGTTTCCTTTTGTTTAATTTGGACTATCACACACTAATTGTTAGATAGTGTTTCACAGATGAAGTAAAATCACTCTAACTGCTCATCACATACAATTAATTAATACTATTGGAAACAGCTAAACTTCAAAGTATATTTTAAAGCTTCCATCAATTTTCACTATAATTCAACAACTTCTTGATATATATATATATACAAACAATTTAACTGGTTTAACAAATACCACATATTAAAACAATATACTTTTGATTGGCTACTGTACACATTAAAAGTAGAATTTTTGAAACAATAAAAAAATGTGCAGACTTATTTATATTTGCTTATTACATAACTTGAAAATGCAAAACTTCAAGTAAATATGGTAAATTTAAAAGCTTCCATAATTTTTCTTGAAACATTGTAACCACATGCTACAACTTCATATACACTTAAGAGTTAAACATAGCTATAAATGACTACAGATACTTTTTTTCTACTTTTGAGTGGCTTTACATTACTATGGATTAATCCTAAAAAGTAATAAAATTACAGACTAATATAAGGTTTCTAGCACCATACATATCAGGAAATGCTTAACTAAAATTGCAATAATGTGATCTGAATGTGTTGCAGAATCTACAAGCTTGTACAAAAACCAAGCTTACGGTCTAAATTTAATTTCTAATGTAAACATGTTACATTTCAATTATAACATAAAACTATTTCAGTACATTCACTGGATACAACAAACTGATGCAGAGTGATGCCCAGAAGGCAGAATGTTTGCATGATCCTCAGACCATTTCACTATTTCAAGCAACTCTTCTTTACCGTCTCCCTTGTATTTACTGAAAGTTTCTTGAATGAACTCGACCACACAATGTCCTGGTAATGCATTACTTAAATTGAACTGAGAGTGGGTTTCCAGGGCATCATAGAGTTTTAATGTGAGTAAATTCATTGATGTTTGGCGTTTATCAGGACGGATACCTAAAGCTGAGGACTTAATATCAACATCTGAGACACCAGCAATGGTAAAGGTTTGTAACGATTCCCTTATTTTTTCTATTTTCTCTATCTCCTCCAATGTTAGAATCTCTTTGAAGTGCTTTTGTGTTGCAACACCTAAAACCTTCAAATCCCCTTTTTCCCAACAAAGTATTGGGCCACCAGAATTACCAGAGTTGAGTGAACAATTTAGTACTACCATCATGTGATTTAATGAGCATAACTGATTGTTGGTTTCCTTGGAACCAGAAACATAACCATTCACAAAAGTAGCTTTTTTGCCTCTATGACTCATGGGATATCCAAATGAAAAAATTTGCATGCCTGGTAACAGGGATTGGTTAGACAAATACAATGGAGTGATTCCATTTTGTTCACTGTTAAGCTCCTGGCAATAAAGCAGTGCTAAATCTTTAACTGCATCAGTGCTAGCAACCTCACAAAGCAGCTCACCAATGGCAGCATTTGTAACATAGATCTCCTTATTTTTATCGTTTTCCGCATCTTCAATGACATGCTTATTGGTAACTATAAAATGATCATGAACAATAAACCCAGAGCCATGCTCAATTTCAACTTTAGCAGTGGCTTCAGCATACTCTTCTTCAATTTTTTTCCTTTCATCATCAACCAATTGATTGCTTCTTTTAGAATCAGGGTCTTTTTCATCTAGGTACTTATCACAAAGCTTTTTCACATCAAAATAATCAATTGCATTTTTAATATCAAAAATGTCATATGTTTGGTGGATCTTTGGTATCCCACATTTCTCTTCTTCTTTGTTGCAAAATATGTCTGTATCATCCAGAAAGGTACCTGCAAAGCAATCCCTTGCTCGGCGCTCTGCCTCACTCTGGGAATATTTACCTATTTTTTTTCTGGCTTTCTGAAAATCCTGTGAGATAGCATCCCTGTTTTTCCTGACATTTTCCCGTTCTTCATACTTGGCCAAGCCCTCTTGTTTGTCATTCTTTTTAATGTTATTAGGATCAAAAATCATTTTGTGAATATCAAAAATATCATAAGTTTGGTCAATGTTTGGTTTCCTGCTTTCATCTTCTTTAACAGGAAATAATTCCACATCCTCTGAAAAGTTGTCGAAAAAGCAACCTCTCACTCTCTTCTCTGCATCATTTCGTGAATATCTGTGCAATCTGCCTTTGGCTTCCCAATACTCCTTTTTTACTTCAGAATTGTTCTTCTCAATTGACTTTTTCAGTTCATGAGATCCAGGTCCTTCATCTTCTGGATATTTCTGGATCAGCTTTTTTTCATCAAACTGCTTAACTGCTTTGTTAATATCAAAAATGTTATAAGTTTGAGTGGTTTGTGGCATCCCACTTTCATCCATTTTGATGGCAAGTATTTCTGCATGCTGTGGAAAATAGTGATAGCAATCCTTCACTCGCTGCTCTGCTTTGTCTCGGGCATATTCTACAACAACCATTTCAGGATTGGAGCTGGCTTCTTGAAATTCTCTTTCAATATTTTCTCTCACAGGACCAAATTTCTTCCATCTGTAATTGCAGTGATCAACCAGATCATCATAGTCAAAATTATTTGGCCCAAAAAAACTTGTTTTATCATAATGAACAACTGCATCATGAATGTCAATAATGTTATACAGTTCATTTGGATTACGCCTCCGCTCATATTTAAGAAATGTTCTATCTCCTGCAAAGCTCCCAGCATAACAATCCCGCACACGACGCTGGGCAACAAGCCAAGAATATCTGTTCCTTGCATCTAGGTCAGCAGTTGTTTCCTCACACTCTCTTTCAATATCAGCTCTTCTTTCATCAATCAACTCCTTCAGTTCATCAGACCTCGGTTCTGGTTTTGAGTATTTTTCGACATAAAGCATTTTATCACAGTTTTCAAGTGCATCATGGATTTCAATAATGTCACAAATTGTGTCCTTTTGACACCCGTATTCATCCCATTTAGTGGGAAGCACAAGACTCCACAAGTGCACATTCTTTAACCAACCTAGACACCCTATCTTAAGCAGCCTGGGCCATTCAATACTGCCAGGAATCCAGCCTGCATAACAATCATTTAACCTCTTCTTAGCTGTCTCCCATTGATACTTGGCTATGTTTTGAGGCCTTCCGTAAATCTTGACTTTCACACAAGCATCTAAAGCTTTTCTTCCCTCGTCGCCTAATACATCGCCGGTAGAATGCATGCCTTTTATTAACTTAATTAAGCTTAATATGTTTACGATATGTTTCCTTGTTTGTACAAGTCCGACCTTTAATCGTACCTTCTCCCGTCTTCCTTATAATCTCCCTTCTTAGAAGACTTAGAACGTCGCTGATCAATATGAGTTATGGGCATAACTATGTCCAGAAGCCTTCCATGCCGACGATAAAACCGGTAAAAACACCAATAAAACTTTTGTTTTGCTCTATTTCCTCCTCCTCAGCTCCGCATAATTATGGTGCAATAGCCAGGTAACCAGGCCTACGAAATGAACTCATTAAAATTGAGACTGGACTCCCGGATTACAAGACACCTTGAATTTTGGTATATACTTCATTGTAACACACCATATAGGGATCCTATCATATAGGGATCCTAAAAACTCATTTTAAAATGGTTAGCTTTTATTTACTGTTATGGGTAGTGATATCCATAACAGTAAATAAAAGCTAACCATTTTAAAATGAGTTTTTAGCCCTAAGTAAGTGTCGGATTCTTTGACGTGCATAAATTAAAACCACCATGAAGTATATACCTGAATTTTAAATTGAAATGTCATTTAACGATTGAATAAACCTCTGCGAAACTCCTCTATTTCTATCAAATTCATGTCAAATAAAATATAGACTTCATGTGGTAGTTGAATCAAAGATGGAATCTCTGGGCACAATAAATCATAAGTTTTGACAATTTGTGTTTTACGTGAATTTAGGTACCAGGGTCCCGTTTCTCGAAAGTCCCGATAACTTTTCGGGCCCGGAAAGCTATCTTATGTACGCAATGTTTACATTAAAGATTCAAATTGTGTTGGTTTTGAAAGCTAAGCAATAACATTATAAGTTGACGAAACAAGTCGGGATGGTTTGAGGGCTAAAAAATACTTCACCATTCTATAGATTCTGATTTTAAAATTCAGTTCCGGGTTAGAACAGTTATCGAGACTTTCGAGAAACGGGCTGTAGAAAAACCTGTTTCGTGGGCGTGGCTCACATAAATTTTTACCCCTATTAAGAGGTACTAAGCCTTTCCTCTGTCTCGATATACTGAAAGAAACAAGAATTTTTGGTATCAAAAAGAAAAGTAAACAAAAGTGTGCAAATATTTTTAATGACTGTTGGGGCATGGATGAAACAAATATCAAGAAATTGTCAAATTCTGTGTAAGTGGGTGAAGCAATTTAGGGCTTCTTTTGAATTTTGCATTGGAAGAGTGGAATTTTGAAACGAGTTTTATGATTGTCAAGGGAACCAAAATTTATTAACTACTATAAAACATTTATGGCATGATTTTAGCTTTAGGTCCTTCTCATAGACCCAGGGCAGTTAGTTGGGGTCTCCAAGGATGGCTTCAGGTCTGACACATTAATTTTACCTATCACTTAGAGGATTATCTTCAACAAGCATTTTTCAAACAAACAAACAAACAAAAAATAACACAATGGACAACAGTATTGTAACAGTTTTTTTTATTTACAAACAAGGATATTTTCTTTCTACTTCAAATCACCATAAAACAATAATAAAAGTTCTTGACAATATGAGAAATTTGCATACTGTGCTACGAAAATACTAGAACTGTGCTATGAAGCAATTTCTAGTTTTGTCTTGTGTACTTTTGTACTATCTTCATTAACCACACACAAAATTTAAGTAAAGAAGTAAAATTTAAGTAAAGAATAACATACATGTAGAAAACCCAAAAGAAACTACCGGGGCCGAGTTATTCAAAGCAGGGATAAGTTATTGCAAGATAAGTGTCAAATTTGAACTCAAATCTACACCTTTACGAAGCAGATTCCTGTAAATTGTTTTTGGCCTACAATTTCTCATAAGCTGCTGTCAAATTAAGAGTTCAAATGCTTTCGAACAAAAGAAGCACAATTAACCTTGATTAACATTATATTAATCTTAGATTAACATTACTGGCTTTCGAGCAACTGGCCCTGTTACTTATACCCTTGGGCATTCTCCGAGTTACAAAAAACATTAGCTAAAGAGATGAACAACTACTATGGCTATCAAAGTACTGGCTATCACAAATACAACAACAGTATACAGAATTTTATAATGCATTAAAGATAAAATACACTATTCTAACTAAATTATTTACAAAATCAAATGTTTAAAGTGGTAATGGCAAGGAAGCCTATATAGAAGCCGGGGGCTTATAAACTATAGGCTTCCTCAAACTATAGAGTAAACCATGTAAATTAAGGGTACTTTATTGAAATTCGGATTATTTTTTTATAAAATAAACAAAAGGAGAGAAAGGAATAACTAATAAACCTAACTAATAATAACAACTAACCAAGAATACCTAATAAACCTAACTAATAATAACAACTAACTAAGAATAACTAATAAACCTAACTGATAATAACAACTAACTAAGAATAACTAATAAACCTAACTGATAATAACAACTAACTAAGAATAACTAATAAACCTAACTGATAATAACAAAATAATAATTTTTTGAGAGGGAAATCACTTTTTTTTTGTCATTTACAGCTAACCTTATATTTTGGGAAAAAAAGATGTAAAATAATACAACACCAAATCATGATGACTGATCCTGGGATAACATACATAATTATCACTGTAGAATTTATAATTTTCTGATTATTCACCATACAATCAGAGCTTCTTAATACAGACACCAAAGGGCCAGTCCCAAGTGTCCGTATTAAAGGGGTCCGTATAACAGAGGCAGGGATTGTATGAATTTTGGTATCTTCGGCACCAGAGTACTGCCCGTAATCTAGAGGTGTCTGTATTATGGGCATGTCCATAAGAAGAGATTTGAAAATCTCAAAGTTAATTGAAATAGTTATTTAGAGTCAATTGATGTACCGGTAAATCAGAAAACAGAGGGCAAGAAATTGTTATTATTTTAAATATGATCCCTAGCTGTTACTCTTTTTTACAATCTTTATCATATTAATTTATATCATTCATGAAGCCAATCACCAAATGACCTGGCACAGCATTACAAAAATTAAATGGACAATGTGTCGTTTCAAGGGCATCAAACAGTTTCAATGTTAGTCCAAAATTCCATTCATCATTATGCGTCAAATCAGTAGTTAAATTGGGTTGCAATGAATGGCGCATCTCTTCAATAGTATTCCTCTCTTCAATTGTCACAATCTCTTTCTTGTGTCTTTGTGCTATAACAGCAACCGTCTTTAACTCGTCCTTAATTCGACAAATTACTGGGCCACCTGAATTACCATGATAAACAGGGCAATATAATGTAATGAAAGGTTCACGTCCATAGCGATCAACACTGCCAGAAACATAGCCCCTAACATATAATGCTGTTTCCCCAGTATGGGTTATTGGATACCCAAGGGTAAAAATTGACGTGCTTGGCCAGAGGGCTTCTTCAGACAGCTGTAATGCACTCTTAAACCAAATTTGTTAAAACAAATCGACAGGTAAGAACTTTTTTGTTGTTAAATTAAATTTCTTATTTTAAGAATTTTATTCTTATTTTAAGAAAACTTTCTTCCTTAAAATCAATTTCTTAAGATTTAAAGTAAGAATTAAATTCTTAAAATAAGAAATTTAATTTAACAACAAAAAAGTTCTTACCTGTCGATTTGTTTTAACAAATTTGGTTCTTAAAATAACAATTCGAGTTTAAGAGTGATGGACAAATTCCATTTTGTTTTAAATCCAAATCCCTGCAATAAAGTAGCGCCAAGTCGTTAAAAGGATCATAGCGAACAACCTCACAGAGTAACTCGCCTATCGCTTCATTAGAAATGCGAATCTCTTTCGTCTCATCATGTAACGCATCTTCGACGACATGTTTATTGGTGATAACCAGGTTATCAGCAATGATAAATCCAGAACCATGATCGATTTCATTATCGAAAGACTCTTCTACTTCTTCTTCTTCTTCTTCTTCTTCTTCTTCTTCTTCTTCTTCTTCTTCTTCTTCTTCTTCTTCTTCTTCTTCTTCTTCTTCTTCTTCTTCTTCTTCTTCTTCTTCTTCTTCTTCTTCTTCTTCTTCTTCTTCTTCTTCTTCTTCTTCTTCTTCTTCTTCTTCTTCTTCTTCTTCTTCTTCTTCTTCTTCTTCTTCTTCTTCTTCTTCTTCTTCTTCTTCTTCTTCTTCTTCTTCTTCTTCTTCTTCTTCTTCTTCTTCTTCTTCTTCTTCTTCTTCTTCTTCTTCTTCTTCTTCTTCTTCTTCTTCTTCTTCTTCTTCTTCTTCTTCTTCTTCTTCTTCTTCTTCTTCTTCTTCTTCTTCTTCTTCTTCTTCTTCTTCTTCTTCTTCTTCTTCTTCTTCTTCTTCTTCTTCTTCTTCTTCTTCTTCTTCTTCTTCTTCTTCTTCTTCTTCTTCTTCTTCTTCTTCTTCTTCTTCTTCTTCTTCTTCTTCTTCTTCTTCTTCTTCTTCTTCTTCTTCTTCTTCTTCTTCTTCTTCTTCTTCTTCTTCTTCTTCTTCTTCTTCTTCTTCTTCTTCTTCTTCTTCTTCTTCTTCTTCTTCTTCTTCTTCTTCTTCTTCTTCTTCTTCTTCTTCTTCTTCTTCTTCTTCTTCTTCTTCTTCTTCTTCTTCTTCTTCTTCTTCTTCTTCTTCTTCTTCTTCTTCTTCTTCTTCTTCTTCTTCTTCTTCTTCTTCTTCTTCTTCTTCTTCTTCTTCTTCTTCTTCTTCTTCTTCTTCTTCTTCTTCTTCTTCTTCTTCTTCTTCTTCTTCTTCTTCTTCTTCTTCTTCTTCTTCTTCTTCATCCATGTTATCTAAGTCTAACAGAAATTCCTGGTCCTCCCCGCCACATGGACAATTAAACAGAGTAATCAGCTCTTTCAATGGCATTAGACGAACCGTGTTAATTCGGTCGCTGAGTTGAACATCATCAGGCAACTGTTTACTCGGTCTGTCAAAAATTGCAACTTTCACACAAGCATTTACACACTTCTTATACTCGTCATGAGAAAGTTGATGGCCTTCCATGTTTTCAGAAGCCTTCCGTTGCATAACACATACTTATGGTGCAATAGCCGGGTAACCAGGCCTACGAGATGAATCATTAAACTGGAACTGGACTTTCGGATACTGTACACCTTGAAATTTAGCCTGCGAGCAGGCTCTACTATTTGGGTTTTGCGCGCGAGAGCTATGCGAGCGGCGAAGCTGCGAATTACGAGCGAGAAAAGCCATTCTTCTCGCCGACTTCGCCAAGATACTCGCGCGATACCCCCAACAAGTGAGCCTGCTCGCAGGCTACTTGAAATTGAAATGTCACGATTGAATAAACCTTTAGGAAACTATTCCACTTCTATCAAATTTATGGCAAATAAAATATGGACTTCATGTGGTAGTTTAATCAAAGATGAAAACTATGGGCACAATAAATCATATATTTTTTGACAATTTCTTTACAACAATTTAAGGTTACAGTATACCTCCGGGGGAGATCTCCAGAGTAACAGCTCTGAAGTCTGTTTTTTTTTTTTTCTGGCTATCTAAATCTAAATGTGAGCGTCTGAATCAGCTTTTGAAAGCTAAAACTCAAAGCGATTATTATATGCTGTTAAGTTGATTGTTCTCACGTTTCCAGAACTGATAGTGCTAAAAGCACATGTCTGTGTGTTCCCATATATTCAATTTTAGTGAAAAGTTGCAGAACATTTTTGAAATGGGGCGGAAAAAACTGGAGTTATCGCAGGGAAATGGCTATAAATGAAAAACATTTCAGAAATTAAAAATTCCCACAATAATTTTTATTATTATTATTATTATTATTATTATTATTATTATTATTATTATTATTATTATTATTATTATTATTATTATTATGTGTTCTCTATATAATTATGTGTTCTCCATGGGGGCCAGGTGCAAACCATGGACCTAGGGCACCCATGAGGCACTGTGCACTACTCAGCATTGCAGGGAAAGGGTCTTGCGCAGGATGTTGGCTGTCCCAAGTAGTGCGGTTTTCTGAATTTCGCAGAGGTTGATGTTGCCAGGGATGCCAGTGACTACTTTTTCTATGCCTTTCTTGATCATCCCCAGTGCGCCTACTACCACAGGAATGGTTTGAGTTTTCGTCTGCCACATTCTTGCTATCTCAAGTTCTAGGTCTTTATATTTGGATGTTTTCTCAGAGACTTTGGTGGAGATGTTTTTGTCAGAGGGAATGGCTACATTGATAAGTGTGCATATCCTTGTCCTTGTCCTTTATTATTATTATTATTATTATTATTATTATTATTATTATTATTATTATTATTATTATTATTATTATTTTATTGATTATATTTTTTTGAAAAAAATTATTTTATTATTATTATTATTATATTTTTTATTTTTTATTATTATTATTATTATTATTATTATATTATTTTATTATTACTATTATTTTTTAATATTATTATTAATATTATTATTATTATTATTATTATATGATTTATTGTTTAGTAAACCTAGATACTGTCCAAATTTGAGGAAATCGAATAAAAACAACACTTAAAAAAAACATACATCATAAACAAACTTCCACTCGTTTTTCAATAATGATTTTTTTAAAAGAAAGATCATTCTGAAACCTTTATTTTGAACCCCAGAAACAAATTTCGAGAAACCTGTTTTGTGGACGTGGCTCGTAAGGCAAAGCCTTGCTCATTTCTGATCACACCAACTCGTGTGTAAATACCGTATGCCCCTACTGCCCATGAAGTAAATCATGGTCGCGCGAAGATACGAAATTTCTCTTCGAGCGTTGAAAAATATTTCACGAGTGAGTGCAGCGAACAAGTGAAATATTTTTCAACACGAGAAGAGAAATTTCGTATCTTCAAGCGGCCATGTAATGTTCTGTTTATTATATAAACACCAATGAAATCAAACCATTTCACTTTAATATTTTTTTGAAGTCCTAAAGTAGAACAACGTGTCAATGGTGATCCTTTCATGTGTGAAGATAACATGTTATTCTCACGTGTGAAGATATGATGTTTACGCGCGAGAGCTCACCTGGTATTTCATTGGTGTTTATATAATAATCTATGTTTTTTGCAGACGTTATTTCTCGAAAATGACGAACAAGACAACAGAAAAAAAAACATTGCTGAACAATGTTCTGCAATTAATTTGTAGTATACATGCCAAAAATGAACAAAGCTGAGTGGGAAAAATGAAAAATGACCTAAACAGCAACATAGGTCCATGAAGGTTATGCCCCGAGCCCTTCAATTATGCAAATATCAAGAAGCCTATCAAATTCTAGAGTGTTGAGTGCATGATTGTGTAAAGCAATTTAGGGCTTCTTTCGAATTTTGCATTATTTACTTGTAGAGTGAATTATTGGATAAATTTTTATGGTTGTCAAGAGAACCTAAAACTTAATCAACTACTGCAACATTTATAGTATGATTTTAGCTTCACTGAGGTCATCATCAGAGTTGGGGTCTCCAAGGATGGCTTCAGGTCTGACATTTTTTTAATATTAGTTATTTGTTAAAGCTTAAAACAAGGACATTTTCTTACTACTTCAGAGGCAGTACACAGCTCTGATAAGGTCTCCTCTGATTTGCTGAGAAAACACTGCTACTTCAATTGAAAACCATTCTACACTTTAAATTATTGATCTTTTGGGCACAATTTGTTAGCTTAGTAAACATAAAGTAGTATCACATTCCGGCGTAGCACTATACAGGCGCTAAGCATGGCAACAATTCTTTACCACAAATCTTCATTATATTTGTTTTGAATACCCCCTCCCCCCCCCCCCAAAAAAAAAAAAAAAAAAATCCTAAATACTTCATTCAAGCCACCCCAAAAAATACTTGACAAAATGTTCTTACCCCAAAATATCCTGGAATCGAAAATTTCAAACCCAAAACAATCCTTCTTACATCCCCATCACTTTAAATCCGGAGAACTCCCCCGGGAAACTAAATCAATTTTCACATACTACTGTCCACTGACATACAATGTACTGGGCAATCTCATCCCCAGAATCTCTTTTCTTTCCATCAGAGAGACCCTGGAGACAAGGGTGTCTACTATGCTGAACATCAAATAAACAACAGCATCCGGGGCGAGCCTCCAAGGCATAGGTCCAAGGGTCATTCCCTCTCCCCCCTGGATGACCACTAATAATTGCAAAAAGGGGTATCTGTTCTTAAAAACATGGAGTATTATTAACTTAACTCAGTACCTCTTTTGCAAAATCGTGTGTTGAAAGAAGATGCAAAATAATGAAATGCCAGTAGATAAAGATTAATCCAATGATACATTAACCTATCACACTACAGTGACCTGCAAATAAATTCAGGGATTACGCTTACGCCCAAAACATGCATATAAAAGAATGTAATATTATAATTACAGGAAGTTTTCTTTGGAGAGGAGGAGTTATGTTAAATCTTAATATTGTTTGCAATTTCCGATATGTATTTACAGGTTCTTTTGGATCTTGTTTTGTCCCTTGGGGATTTTTGTGGGAGTTAATTTTGGCTTCATTTGCACCTAGCCACTTTACACACAAGTACCCTCATGAGGTTGGAAGCATGGCGATGTAGTGGCTAGCAAGCTGGACATCAGACATAAAGGCTCAAGATTCAAGGCCTCTGCCTTTGTTTTGTTTCTTTGGGCAAGAAAATTTGCTCCATATTCCCTCTCCACCCAGGTAGCAATTCACTTAGTTGCTTCATGCTTTAGAAATTGGGTAAGTAGCTCTTGATTCCAACAACTGTCTGAAGCTGATGTGCGACTGTGTACCTTATAACTTTTACCCTCATGAGTGACAGTAACCATACAATGGACTAGAATCCCATCCAGACTGATGTAATTACATTACTGCAATTGCATTACTGCAATTAATTGCATTACTGCAATTGCATTACTGCAAGTAATTGCATTATTGTAAACTTCATGATGGAGAACCCAGAGCTAAGTACCTTTAGTTGGGGGAGACGCACAATGCCTGTGCACTGGCTTTAACCTTCGTCAATGGTTTTAATCTATTGTATAAAGTATAAAGTTGCTCCTTTTTTTCCCGAATACCTCATCTTTATTCATTTTCATTTTATTGTGTGTGTGTTTTGTTTTGTTTTTTGTAATTGTTGTTCCATAATTCTGTAATTCATAGTATATTGGTAAATAGGAGTACTGTTGTAATTGACTAAGAAACGGATGTGTAAAACTAAGTATATTTCATGCATGTATGTGTGAACACTTTCTAAACCAGACTGTCTGTCTGACTTACGAGGGTGTCTGCTTTAAGAGATTTGAAGTATATGATATTGTACCTTCACTGTAGTTTGGAGTTTAGGGAAAGAAAAGATGATTTCTTATTACTTAATCATCTTTTAATTTTAGCAAAAAACAATCTATGAATGTCAGAAAAATAACATCCGGCCATCCTTTAGAGTTTTCTTTAAAACGCTTACCTACAGTTGAATCCTGATAACTTGAACCCTAATAACTCAAACCTCTTGCTAACTCGAACCAAACTTTTTTTCCCTTGGTTAAAGATTGCTTGCAAATTTACCCTTGATATCTCGAACCAAATTTCCCTCTCCCCTGAAGGTTCGAGTTATCAGGATTCTATTGTATATATACCAATAATTATTAGAATTACAAGCTATGAAATCAAATGACAAAGAGGTCAGCCATCTTAAATGGAGAAAGTATATTAACAGTTTAGAAACTTCTTATAACCTTTGAGTCCTCTTAGTAGCAATAATCATAATCTTTTAAAAACTATTTAAGGTCGCGGGGGACAGGTTCCGCTCATCAGTATGCATTTATGAAAAGACTATGCACGAAGTGCGACGGCTGATACCGAAAATGCGCGAAATATTTACGAACAAGCTCTGTAATGTTTCTGCATCAATAATTGCACGTGCAAAGCGCTGTCTGGTAAATACATTATTTTTCAACGCATTGTTCTTTCTGCATGAAGTGTTAACAATAGCGGCCCGTGGATTAAAATTAGCAAAATTACCATAAATATATATATTTTGCATTCGTGTTTGCTCGGGAAGCCTTCGGAAGTGTAAAAATAAGCAATTTTGTGTCCAAGAATTCAGCGCGGGTAGAGAATTTCATGAGTTGAAACTGCAGGGAGGTAAACTAGGTGTATTGTAGATTGTCATATCTGACTCAAAATTTTTAAATAGGCTTTCAAAAAGAAGATATGAGGCTTCAAATTCTAACATGGACAATTTTACTCCTTTAAAAGCTAATAACTTTTAATTGAAGTTGAAATAAAAACATCTGAGTCAGATATGACACAATAGACGTTTTGACGGACCAGTGAGTGGTGAAATCATCTTGCTTTGTGTTCTTCTCGAGAAGCAAACTTGGACACAAAACCACGTTTTTAAAAAACATAACTTTGGTCACCTACAGCATTGCCGCAAAGCGCGATCTCTTCAATAAAAAACAATCCTTATGCACTTCCATTATTCGCCAATATCTCTGCTAAATTTTAGCGAAATCGGTTTCCAAACGTTCACGATATAACGTTTTTCAAAGTGGCACCCCTGCTATAATTTTGCCTTATGAATTTATTCATGGCTAGGTATCCCCCGCGACCTTAAATGTATCAATAATATAGCAATGAAACTACTATTTTGAGCAAGTTAATTTAAGGTTAATAGAACCAAAAACACGGAAAGTAGTGCTGTAACTAATGAATGTCATTTGTCATTTTAATAGTATTGTTAGTTTTATGTGTTAATGTGATTATATATGTCAGTAATACTGCAAGTCATTTACCGGTATTGACGAATAACAAAAAATAAAAAAATAAAAAATACCTTCACTGTAGCTGTTCTTTCCACCACTGGCTGCGAACTCAGTTTTGGATCTTGCAAAACATCATGGCTGCTTTTCATTTTCATTGACTGAAAACCACAACAGAAAACCACCCAGTAAGAATAATGGACAAAACACAAAAACTGATTAAAATGTGCAATATATAACACACAGAAATAGGTCTGAACAAAGAAAACAAGACTGATTTTTTAATTAATTTTGTATAATATTATACTTTTTGGAACATTTTATCATCATCATTTTTCATCATTTATTTCAATAATTTAAATTTAACAAATTAGAGAAATATACAACCCGCATATAGCAAAGCTAATCAAGGCAGGTTGTATAATTTACAATCAAATTTAGCAAACACAAATTATTAGTAAAATCAGGTAAATAATGATAAATAATTAATTAAAAATAATAATAAATAAATAAATAAAATAAAATAAAATAAATAAATAAATAAATAAAATAAATAAATAAATAAATAAATAAATAAAATAAACAAGATTATCAGCTTGTTTATTCACGACAGCCTTCATCACTACTATTTCAAGCTGTTGTATGTAACTAAGAAATATACAGTGAACATTGTCTAAGCCGGACACCATCACAGGACAAGCTCTAACTGTCTGCCTTAAAGATGTGTCTGTCTTTTGAGAGTTTATTTTTTACTATTATTATTATCATTATTATTATTATTTTTAATAATCTTTTTTTGTAATACTCGCATTTAATTACAATATAACATTTATGCTACTGACAATACGATACTCTACTTACAATACATACAATACAATACTCGCACTACTTGCAATGCAATGCTTACACTTCTTGCAATACAGTACTCTACTTATATACAATACGTACAATACAATACTCACACTACTTATAATGAAGTACTTACACTGCTTACAATACGACACTCTAGTTGCATTACTTATTATTGTCAGCTTACATATTTTAAAGGACCAATATAGAGAGTTTAGTTACAGACAAACTAGTGAAATTCAACAAGAACCAGCCAATAATTGATGCATCTTAGAGAGGTCTGTGTCTTATAGAGAGTTTAGTTACAGACGAACAAGTGAAATTTGGCCAGAACCAGCCAATAATTGATGTCCATCTGAGAGAGATGTCTGTCTTATAGCAAGTTTAGTTACTTTATACAGACAAACAAGTGAAATTCAGCCAGAACCAGCCAATAATTGATGTCTGTCTTTATAGAGGTGTCTGCCTTATAGAGTTTAGTTTGTCTGTTACAGATGAACAAGTGAAATTCAGCCAGAACCAGCCAATAATATTATTGATGTCCATCTCAGAGAGGTGTCCGCCTTATAGACAGTTTAGTTACAGAGTGAAATTCAGCCAGAACCAGCCAATAATTGATGTCCATCTTAGAGAGGTGTCCGCCTTATAAAGAGTTTAGTTAGAGATGAACAAGTGAAATTCGGCCAGAACCAGCCAATAATTGATGTCCATCTTAGAGAGGTGTCCGCCTTATAAAGAGTTTAGTTAGAGATGAACAAGTGAAATTCGGCCAGAACCAGCCAATAATTGATGTCCATCTTAGAGAGGTGTCCACCTTATAGACAGTTTAGTTACAGAGTGAAATTCAGCCAGAACCAGCCAATAATTGATGTCCATCTCAGAGAGGTGTCCGCCTTATAGACAGTTTAGTTACAGAGTGAAATTCAGCCAGAACCAGCCAATAATTGATGTCCATCTTAGAGAGGTGTCCGCCTTATAAAGAGTTGAGTTAGAGATGAACAAGTGAAATTCGGCCAGAACCAGCCAATAATTGATGTCCATCTTAGAGAGGTGTCCACCTTATAGAGAGTTTAGTTACAGAGTGAAATTCAGCCAGAACCAGCCAATAATTGATGTCCATCTCAGAGAGGTGTCCGCCTTATAGACAGTTTAGTTACAGAGTGAAATTCAGCCAGAACCAGCCAATAATTGATGTTCATCTTAGAGAGGTGTCCACCTTATAGAGAGTTTAGTTACAGAGTGAAATTCAGCCAGAACCAGCCAATAATTGATGTCCATCTTAGAGAGGTGTCCACCTTATAGAGAGTTCAGTTACAGAGTGAAATTCGGCCAGAACCAGCCAATAATTGATGTCCATCTTAGAGAGGTGTCCACCTTATAGAGAGTTTAGTTACAGAGTGAAATTCGGCCAGAACCAGCCAATAATTGATGTCTGTCTCAGAGATGTGTCCGCCTTACAGGGGCATCTGTCATGAAAGACTTAACTGTATTAACTAATATTAAATATATAATCATCATTTTTCAAAACATGTATTGTACACTATTTGTATTTTATTTTGCAATCCAACCTTGGAAACTGAAGTCACTGTTGATTCATCCTCTTCAGCCTCCTCACCAAACGACAACAAACTGAAATTTCTGTTAAAGACAGTGAGTTTTTTTATCAGCTAATGTGCAATAAAATGAAAGCACTACT
This sequence comes from Cladopsammia gracilis, assembly GCA_022457155.1. Classification (NCBI taxonomy): domain Eukaryota; kingdom Metazoa; phylum Cnidaria; class Anthozoa; order Scleractinia; family Dendrophylliidae; genus Cladopsammia; species Cladopsammia gracilis. The sequence continues at coordinate 153,651 of JAJGOT010000145.1, forward strand.
GCAGGAAGATTAGTCAGAAAAATGAATGAATTAAACTTTTTTTAATTATTACTATTTACAATAGGTGATTCTACACAGAAGTCAGATTGGATGGTTCCAGAAAACATCCATACCTTTGTAGATTGGTACCGCTTGGGGTGCTAAAATCTAAAATGACCACCGTTAGAATTATCACGGTACCTTTTAGGGTACTGAGCCAAAAAAATATGACAGAAATATGTCTTGTTTTGAATTGGTACCTCTGAGGTAAATTTCTTTTGAGCCATATCCATCAAACAAGATTTTGGTACCTTTTTCCAACAACACTCCCATCATTTTTATATGGGATATTTTTAACCGTGTATAAATAAAGATTTTGATTGATTGATTGATTGATTGATTGATTGATTGATTGATTGAATGATGGGATCCCCCCCCCCCCCCCCAACAACACCTCCATCATTTTTATATGGGATATTTTAAACCGTGTATAAATAAAGATTTGGGGCAGTACGTAGCTCTTACAAGGTCTTCTCTGATTTGCTGAGAAAACAATAGCACAAACAACACAACAATGGCTAACAATAGACCCTAGACCTAAAAACAATAGAGCTGCATGATATACAGGTCCAATGAAATTAGAGGTTGTAAAGAGCTGCGTGGTATCTGAAAGATTTTGATTGATTGACTGATTGATTGATGGGAGTCCCCCCCCCCCAACCCCCCGGGCCTTCGACACCATGGAAGTTCATTGGAAATTCCGAGGAGAAGAAGGGTTTCAAAAGCCAAAGTTTTTAAAGGCCAGTATCAAGCTAAACTGAATTTCCACAGGGGCGGAGGAGTCTAAACCAAAACCTCTTATGTGGAAGAAGTATGGAGATTTTCTGGAACAAGACATTCTCATTATTTATTCAACACCTTTCAAGATTCTTTTCTACAAATGTTTGTGCTTGGTTCTTATAAGAACAATTAATTTAAAGAATATTCTATCCTATCCACAGTCTTAATCATAAACACATTCCCTGGCATATTCATGGTTTACGATTAATTTTTGGCTATGTTTAATAACTTCCATCTTTTTTAAACAATTTTCTGTTTTCCTTTCAAATGTGTTAGGATAACAGAGCTAGATCTTCTTTAATAGGGACTTACTTTGTTCCTTTTACTTTTTTCTTCTTTTCATCGGGTTTAGCTTTAATTTCCTCTTGTTTCAGCCTTGGAACAATGTCATCAAATGGATTATGCAAGACCTGACAAAGGAAAGAAATCCACCAACGTACAAAATAAAATGCAGCTTTTAGTCCACTTATTTTAAGGTTTTCATGCATCATCATCATCCAGCGGACGCAACTGAGATTCCATTCACAACATCACGCCAGTATTCTTTATCCCTCATTATGTTTGGAAGGTCCTCTATTTTATATTGCATGTCCCTTTCAATCATGTCCACACAGTTGAGAGGTCTACGTCCTCGATTAGGGCACCGGAGTCTCCCACATGGTACATCGGATATGACCTGATCTTCAGCACAATGCCAGTGGCCAGCAAAGCATACTCTAACAGTTATCTGGTTTTCATGCATTCAATCATGATTTATGGACATTACTTGTTCAGTCCCCAGTTCCTATTCTCTTTAATTCCAGTTCTCATCACCTTTACATAATTACTCTGCTCTCCTCCCCTTTTCTGGTCCCAACCCTCACTTTCCGCCAGTTACCTTCCCCTCCCCCCCCCCCCCCCGTCTTTCTCCAGTTTAATCCCACCTCTGTTCTTTTGATTTTTGGTGGAAAAAGTGGTCGGTCATCTCCATCGACTTCACAGTCCTCCATCTTGATCATGTTATAAATTGTGTCCCCTGCAACCTAAGTAGGAAAATAGCACAACTTTTCAAAAAAAAAAAACATTTTAATCACAGTCAAACCTACTTAATACAGACTTCAAAGAGACAGTCACTCAAGTGACAAGGCGTTATACAGGTGTCTGCATTATATAGGTAGGAACCAAGAGAACTGTCCATAATAGAGAGGTGACTGTATTATGGAGGTGTCTGCAAAGAGAGGGTCAACTGTATACAAGATTCCTCTCTCTGTTTTGTACTGTGTTTTTAGTGTTACCTTTCCAAATATGGTATGTTTCCCATTCAACTCAGGTGTTGCTCCAAGAGTGAAAAAGAACTGGCTTTGATTGTCATTAGGCCCAGCATTCGCCATAGCAACAAGCCCTCTTCGTACAAAGCGAAGTCTTTGATGAAGTTCATCCTACAAATTAATAAATAAGATTGTACAGGCTCCTAAATAGAGAGGTGTCCAACTTAGAGAGGTGGCTGCCTGTCAGGGGTGTCCGCTTGAGAAAGTTGAAAGTACTACCGGGTAATATATTATGATAATTTATAGAATTTATTTCATCAGGCATTTTGAAGGATGAACATTGTCACTTTTAAATTATCTCCTTGCAACACACACATACAAAGAGAGAAAAGTTCACAACCCTGGGAAGACTATGATACTCTCCTCTTCACAGCGATGAAGGTTCTCTTGAAGATGTAGGAGACCAGAATTTACACTGCCCCCTACCCCCATCCCCACACACCTCTCCCATGGTATTTTCATCAACTATAAATCACTCATAATGTATCTGCATGCTGTCTCCACTTTAAGCCCCAGCCAGCATTCTGCCAAACCTATGTTGGATACTAGACAGCAAGTTCTGAATGGCATACTGATATAATTAATACTTTTTGTAATTCATATTGTACTCCTGACAAAGTTAAACATAATTTAAAATTGACATTATTCCTGACCAACTATTGTTTATATAATTAATTTAAATATTTATGAATAAGTCACCTTGAAAGCTTGCCCATAAATAGACTCTCCACCTGTTACAAGAGGAACAAAAAGGTACCATGTTACAGTTATATACTTACTGCTCAAAAGAAAGTTATGAACCTCTCATGAGATGGTAATAAATCACATTGTGCATGGCAAGAATCAGCAAAGCCCTAACAACTGTAAGTAATGTTTACTACATGAGCGGGAGTGTTGTATCGGCCTATACAATCACGAGTTGAAGGCGAGTGAATGAATAGTGCCGATACAACACGGACGTGAATGTAGTAAACAACTTGTGAAATTCACAACAACTTGTGAAATTCACATTCACATGTAAATTAGATACAACCACTCGTGAGTTGTATCTGGAATGCAAATTAGATACAACCACTAGTGAGTTGTATCAAGGTTGTATCGGCCTATACAGGGTAATCATGTGATTGGACTGGCTCATTTCTATTTGTTAGTACCCTTATGAATTTTACAAGTATATATATCATGGCCTGGCATGATCTTAATAATATTTAATAATATGTACTAGATGGGTCTCTGTTACCAATTTTACATCCAAGAAAAAAAAATATGGATGATGGGAAAGTTTATTAGAAAAAACTGAAATGAAGCCCTTACTTACTATGTACTTATTGACTAAGTGGGAGGGTCGGATGGGAAAATATTTGGCTTGAGGTCCGTGCCCCATGATTGAGAGCCAAATATTTTCCCATCCGGTCTGACCTAACTTAGTCAATAAGTAATTTATCATATGACCAATTTGGAGACAAAATTACTTGAAATTTTAACGAGGGAAGGCCATCTGCTTTTGTAGTAGGGTTGTACGCCTTTTTCCGGCCCCGCTCACGCAAATGCATACGGCCCTCATATGGGACTTTCATCAATGGTATTGCAAAGAAAAGGTTGCAGGGCCGTACGGGTCATACGATAAACCAGGTTATGTTAAAGCATGTGTAGCATTTTGTATAATTCTTAATTACTATGCATGACACTGTCACTCACCCATTCCTGTCCCAGTGGGGTCTCCTCCTTGAGTGCAAAATCCTAACATTAACAACAAAAACACAAGAAAAGACAAGAAGACTATGAAGTTGTATCATAACAATTTACTACAAGGCTCTGGGCAAGAACTTGATAATCACATTTACTGATATTAAAACACAAATTATCCTTGTTTTACTCCTTTCATTTCTTATAGCAAATGTGGAAGCTGTTTTTAAAATATCAAGAGAATTCATCTTGGGTAACCTTATTAGAAGGAGGGTACTAAACTGAATCATTATGATACCCAAATAATGCCCCAACAAACCCGAAGTCCTCTATTAATATAGAACAAGGGAAATATAGCCTTACATATAATATTTTGTTTTACCTTTGACAATTCTGTGGAAAATAGTGCCATCATAATATCCTTCTAAACAGAGCTGAATGAAATTTCTGCAAGCTTTTGGAGCTTCTTTTGACCACAGTTCAATATCAATTTCTCCACAAGTTGTTGTGAGAAGAACCTGGGGTAAAAATAATGAATCATGATGTGGATTATTAACCTCTTATTAACTGAGCACGAGGGCCGTACTGGTATTTAATGTCTTGTTCACAATTAGACCAGGAAAGTTTCTCTATATTCAGAAGACGCGTGGAAAATCTGGGAGAGTTGACAGGTCATTAAGTGATACCGATTAACAATGGCATACTGAATTCAACCATTAGTTGCATGTTAGCGAATTTAAAGGTGTAGTACATAAAGCTTGTGTATGTATGAATGTTGTATCAACATACAAATTCTCCTAACTAGCCGGTATCTTTTTCTTTTGTACCCGTTAGGGGAATTTGTTTTTTATGACAAGAAAATTTATCATTAGTGATCACTTGCCTTGATTCTTATGACCTCATAAGCTTGATTATGCATTGATGATATAAGGAGAAATTAGACTCTTATCATTTTGAAAGGATCCATAACAATGCAAACACCAGGAGCTGTCATGTACGTTGCAGCTGTATGTGATGTGCTCAGTTTTAAAATTCCCTTATTCTTTTGTAATTATGAAGAGATATATCTTACCTTCCCATTTGTAGGTGGCTCCTGGATGTAAATATTGCTCATGATGTAAAAAAATTCGTTATTTTGTTGATAAAAAAACTTCTGTCACTCAACCAGTACCACATAGGACAGCGGCTTTGATTTAGTGCGCAGCCGTATAAACGACTCCACGTGGATCAAATTCAAGATGGCGTCCAGACTGACCGTGTTACGAAACTTGACTTTCAGAAGAAATATTCAGCTTCTTTGCTCACAAGTGAGAAAAATCGTTTGTATGGAAAAGTGTGATTATCCTTATAGTTTCAATAACGAATTTTTTTTTCTAGAGCCGGCCAAATCTCGCTAGGAGGCGACCGATTTGCTCCTACGCAGTCATCAAGAATGCAAGGAATAAGGTTCAATTCTTACAAAGAAATCTTTTCAACTAATGGATTTTATTTAACTTACTTTATCTCTCATCAATCTGTTTCCTCATTTATTCGTTTTAAACTTGCAGGAGTTAGCTAAACAAGGACAGAGTTTGCGATTTCTACGAACAACCCCAGGTTTGTAGCCAATCATGATTATTACCCGGGTCATTAGCAGGATACATGTATTTGCTGTTTCTGACGATCGATAGATCTCTCCTATAATAACGATTTGTGTTATGATGTTTAAAAAATCAACCAGTTTTTCTCACCTCCGTCATCCGTATGTTGGTGTCTTTTAAATTTTTAAAATTTAATACTTTTCTCGTTAACAGATTTTTTTTGTGTACTTCCGGTGAAAGCTCTTCTGGGGGTGTGTCGGGGGAGGGTGTAATTTTTTTTTTTTTCGCCGGTTTTTTTAAATAACTGATACATTGCTGTTTATAAATAAAACAGGACTGGTATTTCTTAAGCTAAGCTCTAGATTTCCTTTTGTAGAGAAGAATTAGGTCATAATATTCTCAAATGCATTTTGAGAGGCTGTATGCAAGAAACATTGTTAAACATCCAAGGGAAACATGTTTCAGTTCAATTTATTATACTTCAATAGTAAGATTCTATACTGTTAATTAAATTTACTAAAACGCTGAACCTTTTATTAGATTTTCATTTATTCATACTTTTTCTTACGAAGTTGATATTGTTTCTGAGTCAATAAGGAATTTAAACTTTGAAAGCAATACTCAAACTGTTACTAATAGTTATACATGTAATTGGGGTCTTTCTGCATGTACCGGTATCCATGGTCTTCTATTGTTTGTGAGGTATTGTATTTTTGGTCTTGTTTTGCATTTGTATTATTGTCGTTCTTTGTTCCTTTTGTTTTACGTAATGTGTGCTCCGGTACATGCAGAATCTACCCGTAATTGTTTCTTAGTGGTGGTCTTAGTGCTTTAAATATGTGTCATGTACTGATAATTTCATATTTTCCAAGGAATGAATGGGGAAATTTTGCCATTCAACTTGTCTGACATAGGAGAAGGAATTGCTGAAGTTACAATCAAAGAATGGTAGGAACATTCAGTTACACCATGTTAATTTTCATAAAAGAAAGCAATCTTATCACAAGTGATTCACATTCGTTATCAGTTGGCTTTGTTTAACTTTTCTCTTTACATCACTCTCTCATCCAAACATAACCAAATACCTTTAACCAAAACCTATGATTGGCAACTTTTTCAAGCACATTGTTCTGCACTTTGCACATGGTGCCAGTTGCATGTACAGTATCTGTTCTGATTGGTTCATTGCATTACACTGTTAACATGCATTGCATTCAACTGGATGAGGTTACTTCTTTTGTTTGGGTTTGATGTCACTCAGTTAACAACTGCTTTTATTATTACAGTGGCAGATCCTAACTCCACTGTAGGAGGGGGGGGTTGGGGGACAGAGGGGTGGGGGGGGGGGGGTTGGAGTGAAAATGTTAGAGACTTTGCAAGATAGAGGGAGGGTGCTGCAGGGTTTTTGTTAAGGTATGCAATAACAGGGACCATTTATTGGTATGCAGTCCCAATTCAGGGTAAGTGTCGGAGAGGGTATGAGTACCTCCCCTAGAAAAGTTGTGAAATTTTGATGCCCAAAGTGTGCATTTTAGGCCATTTCTGACCAATTTTAGATTTTGTTTTACCTGCTATGAAAGGGGCATAAGTAACAAAGCACAGTTTTATTTCAGTTGTAATTTAAAGATCAAATAACCCATCAACTTTAGCAGTTCTTTATTCAAATATCTTAGCACATTTCCTGAGAAATAGCCAGGACAAGAATTAAAATGGCCAAGGAAATGTCATGATGTCCCAGCTCTAACAAAAACCCTGGGGCTGGGTCTCTCCCCTGGATCTGCCATTTTATCCTCTGTGATGACAACAACAACAACAAAAAGTCTTTTTTTAAAAAAACAGTTACATTTTTGCTTCCCATGTTTAGCAAAGGCTATTCTAGGCGGGCAGATTAAAGAAAAAGTACAAGGAGAAAGTTATGATGAAATACTCACCAGTACTTAGCTTATAGGAGATCTGTGGCCCATCTGGTGTCTCTTTCTTAGAATCAGATCCAGTAAGAATTCATTATTTATTTAAAGGAGATCTGTTGCCAATTAAGGAGTCTGTGTCACATTCTTTGTTTTAGAATCAGGTTTAATAACAAGGATTCATTTGATGATAACAATATTAATGTTAGAATAATAACATTGATTTGGTGTTTTACTGTCAGGTTTGTAAAGCCAGGTGACCATGTGAGTCAGTTTGACAGCATTTGTGAAGTGCAGAGTGACAAGGTAGGTAAATGCAGACACGAGCCACAGGGAACCCACAAGCCTGGCATTTAAATCAAGTTTTTTGTAGCATGAAGCAATTAGAAGTACATGTATAACTACTCCTCCCTGGATCGGATGCTATTCCATTGCATGTCTATACCCAGCACTTTGCTAAGTTGTTGTTGAAGATCAAGTGCTACCCATTTGAATACTCTAGTTATAAATTGGTTGTAAATAGTTTACAACAGTATCCTTAATAAATAATATTAATTTAATTTTGTTTGTATCAGGCATCAGTGACCATTACCAGTCGGTTTGATGGTACTATCAGCAAACTTTATTATGACGTGGATGATGTTGCTAAAGTTGGGCAGCCTCTGGTGGACATAGAGGTCACTTCCCATGCTGGAAGCAGTAAGTTTTAAATATCATTATTATTGTGAAGCACACATTGCCAAAAAAATTCTCAAAAAGTCTTGATTTTTTACTTCAGTAATCTGGACCTATATATCTTAAATTATTTTCACTGCTGGCTTTTTAACATCTGGAAATCAAACAGTTTTAGTTGGGATTGTGCAGGCCAACCTTGGTCTGAATTTGTGGCCCTTGCCATTTTCAAAGATTGGGCTTTTTTCAGAGCGAACAAAAAGCTTACTGCTAAGTAAAGGAAGTCAGGGATTTGCTGTGTAAGTAAGTACTAACTGCTGGATCAATGTACCTCCACAAATTAATTAATTAAGTAATAACCAGTATGTCAAATTATTCTGTGTTCTTTTAAAGATGTTGATGCCGTACCAAGCCCTGCTGAAGATGTTATGGCTGCTCAGCAAAAGCCCAAACCAACACATGCTATAGATGAACCTCTTCCTCCACCACCCCCCTCCCCACAGTCATCAGCATCACAACCCATGGCCTCCCCAACCCCTCCCCCACAGGCTGCAGAAAAGAATACAACTAACAGTGGGAAGGTGTTGGCAACACCAGCAGTGCGCAAGATTGCAATGGATAACAATGTAAGCAGAAGTATTTGTCTGTGTTCCAAGCAAACATGTTATACTCTTCCGAGCTCAGTTAATCAATTCTCCCTTACTGACTGAGGTGGGGGGGGGGGGGGGGGAGGCAGGTCTCTAAATGTTCTTCTTCGATTACCCGGGACTCGCAGTTATTGTCCTTTCCTTGGTCATTCACTTTGTCACCACAAAACATTAATATGTGAGGTTTTAGGAAATATCCATACCCCTCCCCCCCCCCCCCCCACCACCAACCCACCCCACCCTATGGAAGGGCATTGGAAATTCTGAGTTTGGGTGGGGTCTAAAATTCAAAAGTATGGTGCTAAACTGGTATTTCCAGATGGTTGTGTGGTTTTTATGCCAAAGAACATTCCAATTGGAGGTTTTCCCCTGGAAAAAACAATTTGCTAATATGTAGTGTTGTTCTTAATGTTCCCTTTTCAGATTCCACTGGCTGAAGTACCAGGAACAGGCAAAGATGGAAGAATCCTGAAAGAAGATATTGTGAATTACATTGAAGGAATGAAAGCAAAACCAGCCCCTCCCCCCACAGTGGACGTAGGAGCAGCCCCTACCATCCCACCCACAACAATCAGAAGACCAGAGGTGATGCTGGAAGACAGAACAGAACCAATTAAAGGAATAAGAAAAGCTATGGCTAAAGCAATGTCTGCTTCTGTTTCAATCCCTCACTTTGGTTACAAGGATGAAATCATTCTGAATGAGTTAGTCAGGTGAGGAGCTGTTATTTGATTTTTGTAAAAAAAAAAAGGTGTATTTAAATTTTCAGGGATCCTGGAAATAGAAATAATATTGTTATTTCCAATGTTAGAGAAAATTTTTAAGGGTTGGCATAATGGTTCTTTTTTGATACCATATTTCGAAGAGGTCTGACAGGTAGTGTAACATCACTCCACATTGTTCCTCTCTTCATTCAGGTGTATAAATGAATAGCAGTCAATTATCATGCCAGAGTTATTATTAGATGTATGAAAAATGCTCTAGCATTCCAACTGGGGGAAATTAATACCTAGACATGTTTAATTATTTTAATGTATCCTTCCAGGCTGAGAAACCACAGTAAAGAGTCATTCCAGTCCAGAGGAGTAAAGCTGTCATTTATGCCATTATTTATCAAGGCAGCATCCATGGCTCTGTTACACTTTCCTGTGCTAAACAGTTCAGTGGATCCACAGTGCGAGAATCTTACTTTCAAGGTGAGTTGGATGGCTAAAATATCACAGTACTGTAAAAGGTAAAGTGGCACATGGGCCACAGGGTACCCACTCAACTAGAGCTTAACCCGGTTTCTGTAGCATGAAGCAACCAGAGTTTTGCTACTCCCCCCGGATGGGATACTAGTCCATCACAGTGTGACCTGGTTTATACACTATGAAGTGACTGGGAGTATTGTTACTCCCCCTGGATGGGATGCTAGTCCATCACAGGGTTAGCCCCAACATTTTGTTGCTGCTACCCAATTATACATCTAGGCAAAGCGAGATCATGTGGAGTAAAGTTTCTTGTCTAAAGGCTGGTTTTCACTAACAACAGAGTTGGAGTCCTAATCAGAAGTGCAGAGCGTTACGATCTAGTGAAAATCAAACCAACGGAATCAGAAGATTACAGAGTCAAAAGCAGAAAAGGAAGAAAATGGAACCGTTCTGACTCTTCCGACTCTGTCGAGCTTTTGACTCTGCTTACGACTCCAATAATTTTCAATTTTCACTAAGTCAGAAGCGCTTTTACAACTCTGACTACAACTCCGTCGCCAGTGAAAACCAGCCTTAAGGAAACAACACACAGGCAGAGATCAAACCTTGAACCACCATCATTCAGTTCTGAAGTCCAATGCGCTAACCACTACAGCTTCCACTACCATACATGTAATACTGTAGAACTCTTCTTTATGTTTCTGTTAGCATTATTTGTTGGGCTTGATCATATGCAGACCACAAACTTAAAAAAAAAATCATTTATTTTCTGCTTGTTTTGTCAGGGATCACACAATATTGGTGTTGCCATGGATACACAACAAGGCCTGCTAGTGCCAAATGTTAAAAATGTCCAGAACAAGTCAGTATTTGATATCGCTATAGAACTTAACAGACTTCATCAGCTGGGACTCAGTGGTAAATTATCACCGGATGACTTGTCAGGAGGGACTTTTACTTTGTCAAACATTGGTTCAGTAAGTAGTTTATTTTAATGCACAAAAAATAATGTGGTTGTTAAGGTTGGTTTTGAGCTGTTGTTTGGGCCATAAAGTGGCTAAAAAAGGAGGTATATTTATTCAGGACCTCTCTGAAAACCACTAGTGACTAGTGACAAGAGCATCCCCGACTAAATGAACATTATTTTGTTTGACGTATGAGAACGCATACTATTTGTGTCGTTTTTTTGTCCCATTTTTCTTGAATTTTGTTATTTGACTTTCTTAGGAGTTTTAAAAATACAATTTTAGCAGGGTTTAACATAAGATAAGGTCACCACAATTGAACACAAAATCGTTTTGACCTAGCTGCTACATTGAAAGGAACTCAAGAGAGACCTCACAGTCGTCTGTGAATCTTGTTTACAACTTTCTTCTCAGGATTAATAATACTCCATTGTGCTAAAATAACAAGATAAAATAAAAGTGGTAGATTACTGAGCTGCAAAGCAGCTGGGTTAGTTTTCAAACCAGAGAAACATTTGAACCAACACACATGTATTGGCACTGCATGATTAATATACATGTGTGATTCTTTGTGTAATATTGGCAGATTGGAGGAACATATGCAAAACCAGTGATCTTGCCACCTGAGGTAGCTATTGGTGCTATTGGAAGAATACAGGTTTGTACATAGGTGTCAAAGCGAATTCACTCAGACCAAGTGTTAATGCTAAAACAATCAGCTTTTGAATCTCTTTAATATGGTGGCCAATTTACTTTATCGACACAAAAATAGTAGAGCCAGAGTCGTCACAAAGTTTTGAATTAGCCAACTGGACTGTTGGTGTAGGTGGCCAAGATTGGCGAAAAGGCCATCTTTTCTAAAGAACAGCCCGGCTAAGTAGCTAGCTAAGATAGCAAAGTAGATGGTGATTTTTGGCAGCAGCCAGCTTCTTTTGACAACCTTGAGAGCAAGACGGTATGCCAAAAAGCTAAGCTGATGGCACATTTTTTTATCTTTTTGACATTTCACAGGAATTGCCCAAGTTTGATGAGAAAGACAATATCTACAAGGCATACATAGTCAACGTAAGCTGGTCTGCTGATCACAGAGTCATAGAAGGTGCTACAATGGCGAGATTCTCTAATCTGTGGAAATCATACCTAGAAAATCCAGCCTCCATGATGATGGACTTAAGATGATACTGTTTTATCTAGGATACGCAATGTTTTATCATTCAGATCATCATCCAATTTCTCTTTGAACTGTCTCTCCATAAACAAGTGTACCGGGAATTATGAGTGTTTGTAAAATGATCACCAAAATTTAAATGTCATGATTTTTTTAAACAAATCTGTGGAGATGAGCAAGGAGAATTTGTTTGTTGAATGTATACTAGAGCTTAATTAAGGATTAAGACTTTGATACTGGCCGTCTGGGGATTAAAGGGTTAACAGGATATCCAAACACCGAGAGGTGGGTTGAAAAATGGGGCGTAGCCAAGTTTTATTAACCCACTTCGAGGTGTTTGGAAACCTGATGAAACACTCTTTTGAGTGTTTGATTTATCTTCTCAAACTGATCATTAAATGCGGAGAAAACGAAGGAATAAAATCGCTAAAATCTATGCTAATTAAGACCGGGTATCCAAACCTCCTTCATGGAAGTGATTTCCTTTGTGTTCTTGTCATGAATTAATGAGTTTTTTAGTAGGCTAATGATCACTTATGATAGTTTTGCATAAAAGCCTTCAATTGTAGTTTGTCTCTGTAAATATTGTTCTTTATTTTTCAAATCAAAAAAAAAAAAAAACAGAAAGATCAAGTTCTTTTGAATTCATCCTTATATTTTCGGTATCATAAATTATTTAAAGTAATTAATGGGGCTTTAAAAAAATGGTTAATGGTTACAGTATATTGTTGTTGTTTTTCTTTTTCATTGGTGGATATTTATTTTAGGATTCGTGGGCCATGTCTACAAAATGGTAGATATGTTTTAAATAAATTATACTAGAACCACAAAAACAAAAAGGTTGTTTAATATGTACGAGGTTTAATTAGTTATTCTGCGGATGCTTAAAAATGATGAAAATTGTTGACAATTTTCAATTATTTATAACAGTTTTTCTCAAGTATTTTGAAGGAAACACTAAAATTTAACATCATCTGAAGACTACATTGACCTTTAATTAGTAGTTCTTGAATATTATCAAGACTGTTATTAAACAACAGGGGAATTAGAAATAAAATGAAACATTTCCTAAAAACGTATCACATTTAATTTATTTATTTTGTACCGCACATCTTTGGTCAAACAAAAGTCAAGGATTTTACGAAGTCAAAATATCCAATGATGTGCTATCAAGGATGGGAAATGAGACCGATTGTCATTGTCACATAGTGTGCATTGTTCATGCGACCAGTCTCTGTAACAAAATACAGGGTTCTCCTTATCAGGCGGTAACCGGTAAAATTTACCGCTTGAAGCAGCACTTATTACCGCCTGTAACCGCTTGCCCCTGGAAAATTTTTAAGACACGCAGTTTCCCTTTACCGCTTAGCAAAAATCCCTTACCTGCTGAGCTGAAATTTGGGGAGAACCCTGAAAATATAAATAAACCAATGGGAAAGTGTTATTTGGTCTGCCATCTTGTATTTGAATGCTACTTCTCTTGAGCTCTCCTCATAATAAACAATTCCATGCATAAAATACCATTGGAAAAGGTTGATGAACTGGAAGGTGGATGAAATTGAATGATACATTTAATAAAATAGCCTTTGATAAAAAATATAAAATGATTAAAGACCAAGTATTGTCCATTATGCTTTATGAGCCTCTGAACAATAGAAGCCTCGCTCCTGTGCGAACCAAAACAATAACAGACGCAAGAACCACAATGGACATTACAGGAGTGAAGCACTATTATGTGGTGCTGTCAGTGTTGTTATTGAGCTTAAGAACCACAACGGACATTACAGGAGTGAAGCACTATTATGTGGTGCTGTCAGTGTTGTTATTGAGCTCAAGAACCACAATGGACATTACAGTAGTGAAGCACTATTATGTGGTGCTGTCAGTGTTGTTATTGAGCTTAAGAACCACAACGGACATTACAGGAGTGAAGCACTATTATGTGGTGCTGTCAGTGTTGTTATTGAGCTTAAGAACCACAATGGACATTACAGGAGTAAAGCACTATTATGTGGTGCTGTCAGTGTTGTTATTAAGCTTAAGAACCACAATGGACATTACAGGAGTGAAGCACTATTATGTGGTGCTGTCAGTGTTGTTATTGAGCTTAAGAACCACAATGGACATTACAGGAGTGAAGCACTATTATGTGGTGCTGTCAGTGTTGTTATTGAGCTTAAGAACCACAATGGACATTACAGGAGTAAAGCACTATTATGTGGTGCTGTCAGTGTTGTCATTAAGCTTAAGAACCACAATGGACATTACAGGAGTGAAGCACTATTATGTGGTGCTGTCAGTGTTGTTATTGAGCTTAAGAACCACAATGGACATTACAGAAGTGAAGCACTATTATGTGGTGCTGTCAGTGTTGTTATTGAGCTTAAGAACCACAATGGACATTACAGGAGTGAAGCACTATTATGTGGTGCTGTCAGTGTTGTTATTGAGCTTAAGAACCACAATGGACATTACAGAAGTGAAGCACTATTATGTGGTGCTGTCAGTCTTGTTATTGAGCTTAAGAACCACAATGGACATTACAGGAGTGAAGCACTATTATGTGGTGCTGTCAGTCTTGTTATTGAGCTTCCTGTTCAGATTTCCTGCATTGTCAGCCTGATTCTGAGGAAGAATCCTGCTTTCTGCTTCTCTTATTTTTCCTTTTTCTCCTTTCACTGTGTTTGTGTTTCTTGCTGTGGTGTTTGTGCTTTGTATGCTCCTTTCTGTTAAAAAAAAAGAAACAAATCTTAATATTGGTAATAGCACTATATGACTTAACAATAACCAAGATGATTCAAGATAATGATGAGCCATTATATAAAAGGACAGGAAACAAGATGGCATGGCATGCTGTCTGCCCAACTGTGTACTCACTTGTGTTTCCTTGACTTTTTCTTCTTTCTTTTGTTGTCATCAGAGTCATCGTCACCTGAAAAGTCATTGTGAGCTCTTTCAACCCAAGATCAAATTTTGAGTTGTGTAATTTGGTTCTAACTTTTGAGTCTGTGGATGAAATCCTAAAGTGCGACCATTCAAATGAAAGCTATTGAGCAGTACTTTTCTGTGGTGCTGTCATATTTATGCTGTACAAGGAATTCTAACATTTTAGTTTGTGGATGAAATCCTAAAGTGTGACCATTCAAATGAAAGCTACTGAGCAGTACTTTCCGTGGAACTGTTTGTTTCTGAATATTTTACGAATGAAATTTGATATTTTCTGACAACAACAACAACAACAACAACATGAAATTTACTGCAAGAATCCTTACTGTGATCACTTTCTTCTGTTGTTGGTGAATGACGCCTCTTTGTGCTAAAACCCAAAATAAGTAATTATTTTTAAATATTGCATTTATTAGGGAACTAGATTCATTTATTTCTTCGAGAGTTGAAAGAAAAAAAGCACATACATGTAATAACAGTTCTAACCAGTGGTGGATCTAGGGGAATGGCCTGCTCCCCCCTATCTTGCAACAAAATAACTTACATTTTCACCCCCCCCCCCCCCCCCCCGGTTTATCCATTGCTTCAAGTTACCCACAGTTTAATAAAAATTTTGAGGCGTGGGACCTTTGGGAAGCAACTTACTTTTTTGATGGAGGTGGAGAATATGAAGCTGCCCTTTGCCGTGGTACATCCCGCTCTCTTAAAGTCTTTTCTAGTGATTTAGATCTCCTAATGGGAGGAAAAAGGAATGACTAAATGAAAACGATAATAATTAGAAAAAGTAGAATTCAATCTTTAGTCTCAAGATGCCTGCATTAGACAGAGTTGATCTGCTTATCTACAGCTACATCAACAACTTCAAAAATTGATACTCTGAATCTCAGAAATGCAGGGTTCGTACTCTTTTCAGATTTTAAAATTCCATGACTTTCCATAACCTTTTCCATGACCTTTTCAAATTTTTCATGACCAAGAGTTCTTTTTTTTAAGTTTGAGCAATAATGTACCTAGAAGATCTTTCTCTTTCTCTCACTGTTTTCCTTTTCTTGGTCTTTGTTTCCTTTGCTTTTGCACCTGAATCAGATGAGGAGGGTGTTGACGTGGAGCTTACACTAACTTCTTTGTCACTTTCATCCTCACTCGAAGTACTACTGACATCAACAACCACATCTTTCTTTGGGTCAACACGAACAAAGTTACGACACTGAAATGTCAGGTGACCACCTGGTGAATCAAACAGTTAACTGTTTCAAGCAACTATAAGTGGAAAACCAAGAAGATTAAGAATATTACTGTCACCAGTGACCTCTCTGTTAAAATTGAGAGGGAGGGGTCAGTTATGGTTTCAAGTGGATTAATGGTATGCACTGGTGATAGTGTTGGCAGTTAATATACATAATAATGATAATGATAATAATAATAATAATAATAATAATAATAATAATAATAATAATAATAATAACTTTATTAATGTACAATATGTAGATCTCCATGTCAGACAGTCCTTGCTTGTGGGACTGTATGTGAATGCCTGGATTGGTACAGTAAAAATGTACCAGTAATACTAAACACTTAATGACTGGTCTTGAGGGAAACAGTGAATTTTGTTTCCCGAGAATCTCAATGTTTCCCTCGACAACATCGAGATTCGAGGGAAACAAAATTCACTGTTTCCCGAGGGATCAGTCATTAAGTGATTTGTTATATAACAACACAAAAAAAAACACAACACAAGACAGTTTGAAAAACGTGCCGAGCACTTGATCCATCATAATCATGCCACCTTTTGTCACGGTCTGATCACGTGCGCTAGCGGGCAACAGTGCAATGTTACCCTCTGACATCAAAATTGTTGCCCGCCTTGCAAATGTTGCCCGCTTAGCACAATTGGCGGGAAACAGTTTGTTTGTTAAATGTCATGTGACGATGAATCAACCAATCAACGCGCGCGTTGTATTGACAAAAACTCCAGCTATATAACAAAGTCTGTTATTTTTTGTTTTGGTTGTGAAGGAAATCGGGGTGAGGGGGGCGGGCGAGTTAATAAATTTCTTGCTACAAAAAGGGGACTTATATCAGTAAGTTTACATGTAAGCTTATAAAGCTTAAATTCTACACATATAAGCTTACTACTTTAAATGAATTGATCAAAGTCTTAACTTACTGTAACCACATTTCTTGCATCCTGTTCTCTGACTTTCTGTATTCTGGTTTGTGAGTCTTCCTATTAAATCTAGAGATACAAGGGTAAAGTTTTTTTTTTGTAAATGAATCTCAGTGGTCACATTTGACGAAAAAGAAGTCTTTGGATTCTAGAATAAACGTCGGCTAGCAAGATGCATTTTATAAATCTGATTTTAAAAGAGAGAACAATTTGTCCTTACCTTTGATATCTGAAGTGCTCATTTTTGTATCTAAGGGAGAGCCTTGCGTATTGTTAGTAACTACAAATCTGAGAGAACGTAAAACAAATCAAAAATGTGTTCAAAGCGCCGCCATGATGGACGGACGAGAGAGACTGGAGATGATTAGTACTTAGACCCCGCTCAGCCATCCAGTAAAACAACATGGCGGGCTAAATTATACGCTCCCTTTGTGTATTTAAGTTTTAGTTTTCTCGGGTAGAGTTTATCGGTAGCAGTTGATCAAATGTCGCATCGAAAGGCAAGTAAACGTAGAAGAGAAACAGGTGGAGATGATGACTTCTCTCCTTCAATTGTCCCACAAAAGAAGCGATCAAAATCACAAACAGGGGTTGGAAGCACTGATAGTCCACAACATAAAAAATGGAACGTCCCTATTACTTTTGATGACAGCGATGCTGGTGTAAGAAGATCATCAAGGACTCCAAAACCAAAAGTGTTTGATGATGAAGAAACTGTTGTGATTGGTAGATCTCCTGATGCTTCTTCAAAACCAGGCGATTCTAGGTTGATTGAAGCAGGAGAATCTTGTTTGTCTTCGGCAAACTTGCAACCGATTACGCCGAAAAGCGAAAGTTCTGTCTCTAAGAAACAAAGGAAAGCTGCTGCTACATGTAAGTATGATGACGGCCACAAAAGAGAAACGAGACGAAGCTATCAAGATTTTCTGAAAGAGCTCGAAACTGGATCAGCTGTTGTGGTGAAACAAACAAAGCAGCAATTTGAAAGCACTCAAAAACAAAATAGTCGTGACGGGAAGATGACAAAAATCAATTATGCAAAAAGAAAATCTGATGAAGATCTAATCTTCAAGAGCACTGGGATCATGAAGACCCCAAAGGGAAAAGGTCCCTCCAACACAAGGGTCAAGAGAGAAACTCCAGATGAGGCCTCACCCAAGGTTCGAGCTTCATCAAGGACCCCAGTTCCTAAAAGGGTCTTCTCACTGCTTGAGGATGAGGGAAAGGATGATGTGTCTGGTGTTGAAAGTGGACCTTTGGATTTAACTTTGCCCAATGTAAGATCGTCATCAAGGGCTCATGTACCAAAGAAAAGTTTTTTTACTTTTCAGGATGACCTTGATTCAAAGGAAACTAAACAGATTACACCGGAGCAAACATCTTCCAAAACTAGGACTCCAAAACTTCACGGCACCAAAAGGAGATTTTCAGCAGCAGAGGAGGATCTGTCAAAGAATACTCCAGCAACTTCCAAGGAACCTTTGCCAAAAGTTAGAGTATCCTCGCGAGGTCACAAGCCAAAAAGAACATTCTCGCTTCTTGAAGGTGGTGAAATTCCTGATGAAACTAATGAAGAGAGAAATTTTTCTGAAAAGGATCATGAGGGTGAGAAAAATGCCTCAAAGAATTCAGCTGAGCAGCAAAAGGTTGATGTAATTACAAAAGAGTCCAGGAAACGAAAGAGTAATAATGGACAACAGGTTGACAGTAGACAGAAATCTTCTGCCAAAGAGGGATTAAAACATGCTTCAATTCATGAAGGTGAAAAATCAGAAGACAAGGGTTTGCTGCTCAAAGTTGAAGGTTCAGTAGATAGCACTGGTATTAAGATGCCAAGTTCCTCAAAATTGACTCCGAACAGGCAAGGCTCCATTGGTGCAAAAGAGGACAGTGATCAAGCCAGGTCTAGTAGACGTAAAGGTAAACCCGTAAAAAAGGTAGCTCCCTCGCAACAAACTCTTACGTCAGGGTTTAGTGCAGCTGATGTCAAGGTCAAACTAGAACCAGATCCTGTCACTCATGGTGAAACCATGGCAACACCAAAGACAACCAAAGCTACGAGTTCAAGTAAGAAGAAACAAGCAAATGAATCATCTGTGAAGCAAAGTCCATCACTGAGTAAAACTGCTGTGAAAATTAAACAGGAAGGTGTGGAACCAAACAAAGATGGCTTTTCTCTCAGTGAGCTTGCTATGGGAATTACTGATAGCTCTGAAACTGACTTAATTGGTACCAGTGTTTCGAAGGGTAAAGGAAAAGGATTTGTCCACAAAAAAGTTGATGAAAAAGATGGCAAAGGTAAGAGGAAAGAGAAGGCAAAGAAGTCAAAGAAAGTTTCCAGTAATTCTGGCAGTGAAACTACAGAACAGGAGCACATTATTTTAAAATTACATCTTCCTCAGACTGAAGAATCACCAAAGCATAAAAAACATCATCACCATCATCATCATCATCATCATCATCACAAACACAGGCACGAGGATGGCTCACCCAAAAAGTCACATCACAAGAAATCAGCGGCTAAATTACCTGAGGATACCGCACACACTGATGGGAGTCAAAAAGTAGAAACGAAGAAAAAGAAAATTTCTATCAAATTTAAAGGTCTCTCTTCCAAAAATATTGATCTTGAAATGGCAGCAGATAGCCCTGGTTTGATGCAGAGTGCAGAACTTGGTGCAGCTGAGAGCAGTGAAGAAAAGTCAACAAAACCGTCAAAGGAAAGTGACAAAAAGAAAAAGAAATCAAAGCAAGCAGAATCGTCATCATCTCAGTCTGAAGGTGAACGTGTTAAATTGGTGATCAAAAAAGACAAACTTCCTTCAAATACTAAATCCGAAGTGAAGAAGAAGAAGAAAAGTCCACCTGCTCAGGCAACAGCTTCACAAGTTAAAGCTGAGAAGAAAAAGGCAGCTCCCACAACAGGAAGTAAAAAGGGAAAGGGAGGTGTGACTCCACAAAAAGGCAGCAAGACTCCACAGGTGTGTTTTACATTGTACAACCCATTCACTCCCAATAATTCACAGACTCGAAAGTTAGAACCACCTTGTACAGCATAATAAACAGTTCCATAGGAAAGTACTGCTCATTAGCTTTCATCTGAATGGTCACACGTTAGGATTTTATTCTGAGACTCAAAAGTTACAACAATGTAGAACCACTTTGCACACTCAAGGGAAAGGATTAATGTACTTAATTATTTACTATATATATATACATGTATTTACTGATTCTAATAAAATTATCATTTTCCTGTAGAAGCCCAAGGTAGTGACATCCTATTTGCTATTCTGCAAGCAACATCGCAAGAAAATTGCAGAGGAAAACCCAGGATTAGGTAAGTTGTTTAGTTTACTGAGTGCAGACTACCTATAACAAGCAATGTTGGCCAACAGTTGACCAATATTAAATAAATAAATAAATAAAGAGTCATGGATGAATTAGCAGACAACATACATTTACATGTCCACTTTACATTGTATTCCAAAGAGTTTTTTTTTAGTAGGCATGGCCCTCGCATGAGGCTTCCCATCCTGTTTGCGCCTTTCCCTTTGGTCATATTATTTTTTAAGTTTGTGTCCAATAAAGATCAAAAAAAAAAATTGGACATCAGCGCATATAAAGACACCTCTAATTGCATTACTCAACATTGTGCAAGGAGCAAGTTTACCACTGTCCATATTTTTTTAAGTGTTCCATAATTTCCACACACTTCCACTGGTGATGAAGGCTGCATGCATTAATTACGATAAAGCGCATGTGCGGCATACATGTAGGGCGTGTATGTTGCACATGTGCGACATACATGTAGAGTGTGTACAGTGTATGTAGGAGCTACACATTGCATCATACTGCATGCACTTCTTTAACCATTTTATAATCAATTTTCTAATATTTTTCAGAGTTTACTGAAATCAGTAAAAAAGTTGGCATTGCTTGGAACAACCTCAGTGAAGAAGAAAAACAGGTATATAATTTTATGAATAAACTTATTCAATCATTCATTTTTTATTGCACTGAAACTATTTGTATGATTCTAGCAGTGGATAGCGAGGATGGAAATGGATTGCAAGTTGTTTCCCATGTCTTTGAACAATTTATTTTATTTATCATTTATTATGCCATGCAAATACAAATTTATACAGGGGAAAAAGGAGAGCAATAGAAAGTATTTTGAAAACAATTAATGAGAGAGTGTTGTTCGGGCGATCAGTGCTCATAATGATAATAAATAAAAGTTTTGAAACTGACCTGTTAAAAATTTTATAAAAAGTTTAAAAGTTTTTCTAAATTTTCGATTGCTCACTGCGGCCTTCATCAGAGAACGAATGTTCTTTTTGTGGGAAACAAGTTATTTAAAGTCCTTGGCAATTGGTAGGTATACTCTTGGGAATGGCTTCCGTTCGTTGACACAATTAGGGTCGATGGTTGAATGCCACGATTCTAAGAATAAACGTTTGGACAAGTTGTTTACACCTCTCTCCAGAATCTGAGAAATGAGAGAGTCATTTCAACAAATGAGAGAGTCATTTGTTGTAAAAAATATATAGTAAAAAAATTCTTTTCATTTCTCCTTGCTTTTCCAGCATTGGAGAAAGAAGGCAGAGGAGGTCAAGAAATCACTTGGAATTGTGAGTCCAAAAGTTGCGTCAACACCTGTACATAAAGTCAAAGATGACAAAGCTGATCCTATTGACCTCGCAGCACACTTACAACTCCTGGGGGAATCCCTTGGGACAATTGGAGCCTGCCTCAGGGTACAGGTGTGTAGTAGAAACCGATAGGGTGGGGTTCGGGTTGGGATGGGATGGGATGGGTGGGGGTGGTGGGTAGTTTTGGTCAAACCATGGTTAGTACCATTTGGTTGTATCGATAAATAGTCTTAAGTCTACTTACCTGTAAATGTGATTAACTTTCTTGTGATGCTGTTTATCATTCTGCAACTAGGCTTTCTAACTTTTCTAACTTGGAATTCAGTGCATAAAGCGGGCATAATCAACTGCTCAGTATGCAAGGTGACATTAGGCAGTGATTTTGTTTTACAAGTTGTTGTTTTTCATTTTAAGGACCCGGGGGAAGTCCATGGCAGCTTATCAGTGTTATTAGACTCTGCGCTGTGTGCAATATCACCTTTGCTGTTCCTTACATCACAAGTACCAGAAATGGATGGCTGTTCCAGAAAGACTCAGGTAATGATCAGCATCTAAATTCTTCCTGTAATATCAATGCATAATCAAATGTACAGGTCATGAGAATAAAGAGAATAATCACTTAAGATAAGCTGAAGGGCTTAAAGCAAAGACAACTTGCCCTTTAAGATCTGCATGACAAAAAAGCCTGCATGACAAAAATTTAACAAAGACAGTTTGCCCTTCAAGACCCAAACTGTCCTAAACAAGCTCTATTTTGGTGCAGATATTACTTGGCATCAAAACTTACCGGTAGCTCTGTATTTTATTAATTATAGTAGTAAAAGCATAATTCAAAAAACTGGGTTATAACTTTTTGCATATAACTGTATCAACTGAAGTGAAGCATAAATTTATTGTTGTCTGAGAGCACAGCCGTGTGTCTGATAATAAAAAAGAAAGAATTAAAAGCAGTCAAAAGCAAAACCTTTGTTATTTATTTTTTTACTTTAAATCCTGGTTAGTGTTAGGCATGCTTTGAACAGTCATTAATTTTAGTTCATAAAATAACCTAAAATTCTCATTTAGTTATCAAATAGTAACTTGAAACTTTATTTTATTTTTATTTCAACAGGCAGAAGTGTTAGATAATCTTGCCTATCTGATGCCTGGCTTGGGATGAATCAAACACAACTTGTAGCACATAAAACAGATGTCCACATTAATCTTTTTAACTTATTAACTTAAAGGGGCCAGGGGATCTGGCAAATATATACATCAGGTTTTTCAGTAGTAATGATATTGAGCGTCAATGACAAAAGTTATCACCAAATTTTTGGGAGCATTTTGGAGGCTCAAATAAAATGAAAAAATATATATTTGCAGGAATATGTAACGTTCCACCTATTTCGTTTTTCTTAGAAATAAATTGCCCTTATATTGTACCAGCTTCTTAAAAATACATATTTTTTCTTAATTTGTAGTTTTTAGTTACATATAGCCCGCAAGACAAAAATTTAGCAATGACTTTGATATAAAGAAGACATACATGTAAATATTACAAGAACACATGGTGTTTCTTTCAATCTCAAGCTTAATTTGAATGTTCACAATTTAGGGTGTCATTCATATACCGGTACTTAAAACTTAAAACTTCCTTATACAGCTGCAGAAGCACTGGTGAATAATTTTCAGTTGAATGGCCACACGTGTATTGAAGGTGGAATTTTTAATTAGCATTATTGAAATTATTGCACACTTTAAATTACAAGGGTTCGTATTTTATTGGATGTTCTGGTGAAAGAAACTGTAAATCGACTAGTAGTCAACTCACTTATGTGTATTTTATATAATGTGGTGTAATCAGTCAATAAACACTACTTGTCATTGTGATGTTGTTTCCACCTCGTGGAATATTTCAGGAGGCTTGACTCAGTTTTTTTCACCGTGGGGTGTATGTTTTGAAATTAAAATTTTGCAGGGAAGACACGCTTTGATTGCTTTCATACCTCACCAAGTTTATGAAATGTGATCAAAGTTTTATGTGTCACTGGTTTCCAAGCGACAGTGGTTACTATAGCAACGCCAGCTTATAGCCCTTTGTTTTAAACAATGCCGTTTTCCTCAAAATCTATTCAGACTCTTCATAATAAAACTTTCAAATTTCGTAGTACTCGCGTATCACCAGCTGCAAATAAAGTTTCAAGAAAATTTTTAAGACGGTTTTCAAGTAAATCAAAAATCATTTTTTGGCAAAACAGTAATAAAGCAAATAATTTGCAAAAAAGCAAAATATTTCCAAATGCCCTTACATATTGCTTTAAAACAGCCAGCCATTAAAACAATGTTTGCCCTTTACTTTGCAATCATTATTTTAACAGCTGGGGGGGGGGGGACATTTTGAAAATATTTTGCTTTTTGCAAATTATTTGTCGAGCTTTCTTAACAGAGAGTTTCCTTTTCTCTTAAGCTGCTGTTACATGTAACAATTTTCCCTGCAACATACAATGTTACACGTTACAATTGTCATGCAACTTATCACGCGAAAAAAATTGCGTGAGTTGAAAAATGAAGCATCTGTTGACTAAAGAGTATGGCGAAACAAGTTACAAGAGCCATGTTATCCGGGGGGCACTCTCGTATAGCCCATATATGGGAGTGCCCCCCCCCCCCCGGCCATGTTATACGTATTTTTGCTGTGCAAGTTAAAGAAATTTGTTGCAGAAAGTAGGAAAAGATTCAAAGTTTCGTGCAACTTAAAAAAAATTCAGTTGCAGGAGGGTGTTACGCGTAAAACTCGTGCAGGCAACTTGCAACAGTGTGTCTTGCGAGACAAGTTACACGAAAAAATGTTCCGTGTAACAGCATCTTAAAGGTGGCTCGACTGTTTTTGTTTTTTTCATAGAACTTTGTAAAATTTTGTAGACCTTAAGACAAGTATGTCAGTTCGAACATGCAGAGAGCGTTTTCCAAAATTATCTCTTGGTGACAAGAAATTCGGTCTTAAGTAAAATGGGAGATGACTCATTACGTCGTTATGGCAACTCCGATTTCCAGAAACGTACACCATCGGAAAGTTTAATCTTTCTCTAGAACAGCTGTGGCAATCGATTTTCCGTACGTTGGATCGATTATGGTGGTACACAAGTTTCTTAATGTTAAAAGGTATCGTCACTCGAAGAAATCCCAGTCAAGCCACCTCAAGTGTCTGTGTACCTGCAGGAGCTTATTACTATTTGTAGCTAGTTCCAGTTCAATACCGAGAATACGAATATGGTCTGTTCTCTATTAATATTTCAAACAATGCGTATTTGTGTCACGCTAGGAAATGTTTCTTTAATTCACCGTTTTCGAAACAAGATGATTTGGGTGGGGGAGGGGGAGTGAACTTGATGGCAGTACGCAGCTCTTACAAGGTCTCTGTAATAATAACAATAATAATAATAATAATAATAATAAAAGAACATGTTTACCCGGGACGACTGCGTCAGTTTTGAAAAACTGCTATCAATACCTCTATATTAGAGGTTGTAAAGAGCTGCGTGGTATCTGCCATGTTAGACTTTTTTTTTTGGCCCCTTAGTAAGTGAGAATAAAAAAGCCACACCAAAAAATTCCTACGCCCTACATGATCGACCTCTTTCTGGGAAAACTGAAAACCAAAGGTTAATTAATACTTTCTGAGAATCGTTCATGCCATAAATACTTGCTTATTGGACCGAGTAAATAAAACAGCCAAAAAAAACGTGGACAATATTGCCTATGTTACTGAAAAGCAGATTCGGTTAGATGCTAGGTCGGTTATGTTTCAGTTAAAACACTGAACGACAGAACCGAGACTACAAGCCAGTGAGGGTTGCCGGATCTATGATAAAGATCTAGATCGGCAGAAAATCTTGAACAAGTGTTTAAAAACAACACGGTAAGCTGAAAGATCCTTACAGCGAAGAAAAGACAGAGGCCCCTTTGTAACTAAGGTCTGTTCTGTTTTTCAGAGATTGGTGTTGGAGTTTGTAATGAATGTGTATGGTTTGTAACTGATCACTTATCTCCAAGCCCTCGTTGAGTCACCGTTTAGTTTCGCCTAGTCTGCGAATACAGCCGCCTCTCCATCGCTCCCGGTCGCTAGGGGCGTTCGTGCGAACGAGCGGCCGGAAGCGCGACGAGAGGCGGCTGTATTCGCAGGCTAGGTTTCGCCGGCAATATGTTGTTTGAGACACTTTCTACATTCGATCGTATAACCTAGAATTGCAATTTATCTGTTCTTTGAGTATGTTTAAATTAGAAAGAAAGGCGCGTGAGGCTCATTGCAGTCAGTTCTAATCGATAAAGCTGCTACATTTCTATAATAGAGCCTTCGGGTATTAATAGACGTGACGAACTTCATAAACAGCGTCGTCTTAATACGGATATCGTTACAGTTACCAATCACATTTATCAGTTCCATGTTTTGAACCTTTTTTATTGTAACGTTCTTTTATCTTTTTACCCGTTTCAAACTACATGTTTAGCGTCCGCTTAAATTACCTGTCAACGTATGACCAACCGCTATCGCTTCCGTGTTTTATAACCGTTGCGCGTTATGTTACATCTTGACTCGTTTATATTTACTACGCGAATAGCGTCCACCAATCACATTTAAGTTCCCAGATTGTAACCTTTCAAATCAAAACGATTCTAACGTATATACTCACTTTTATGTTTAAACCTCCGTCGAAGGTTTGTGTGAAACCGAAAAATATCGGGCGCAAAAATATATATACATACATACGTCTTCTTTTCTCCGCTGTAAGGATCAGCTTGTTGTGTTGTTTCATATTTCAAATACACAGCTAACGATATGTCTGGTTACGGCAAAGACAGTGGAGGAGTTGGAAAAGGCCGAAGCGCTCTGAAGCGTCGCCAAAAGATCCTTCGGGACCCACTCCAAGCCATCACCAAGCCAGCCATCCGTCGTCTTGCTCGGCGTGGCGGTGTCAAGCGAATCTCTGGCCTGATTTACGAAGAAACTCGTTGCGTTCTCAGAGTTTTCATCGAGAACGTGATCCGTGATGCTGTGATGTACACCGAGCACGCTAAGAGAACGACTGTGACAGCCATGGATATTGTGTACGCTCTTAAACGCCAGGGACGTACTCTGTACGGATTTAGCTCTTAGACTTAACTGTCTGTACAAAACAAACGGCTTTTTGCCGCAGCTCTTGCTACCATGTTAGAAACAGTTATCTAGGATCAGGAAGTATTTGTCACAAGATTCTGCTCGTAATGGTGTACACTCTTCATAATACCTATACTCAGACAGAATTTTTCGTCCGTCGTACAGAGATGGTCGTTAAAGAGAGTTTTTCAATAACAAAATTTAACTAAGTCGGAATAGATTAGAATTCAGAACAAAAAAACATTGCTGTTTTATACGGGATCGTCTGGATTGGAATGGACTCTGCCGTACTTATTTTATTTAATTGTCAACACCAGCGTGTAAGGTTTGTTTTTTGTTTATTGTGTAATACCACTTGTAGTGACATACGCCACCTGTATAAAGAACTCTCTTATTATTATAATGATGATGATGATGATGATGATGATTATTATTATTGGCTTATTATTATTACACCACAGGCTTGCCATCCTCTGTTTGTGTGGTGTACTGTGCATCTGTAATGGCGTGACTGGTTCATATAAAACAAGCCTTGCTAAAGGCGAACTAGGCTGGTTTTCACTGGCGACGAAGTCGGAGTCGGAGTCGGAGTCGGAGTCGGAGTCGGAGTCGGAGTCGGAGTCGGAGTCGGAGTCGGAGTCGGAGTCGGAGTCGGAGTCGGAGTCGGAGTCGGAGTCGGAGTCGGAGTCGGAGTCGGAGTCGGAGTCGTAGTCGGAGTCGTAGTCGTAGTCGGAGTCGGAGTCGGAGTCGGAGTCGTAGTCGTAGTCGGAGTCGGAGTCGGAGTCGGAGTCGGAGTCGTAGTCGGAGTCGTAGTCGGAGTCGGAGTCGTAGTCGGAGTCGGAGTCGTAGTCGTAGTCGCAGTCGGAGTCGGAGTTGTAATCGGAGTCGTAAGAGCGCTACCGACTTAGTGAAAATCGAAAATCGGAGTCCTAAGCGAAATCATAAGCTCAACGGAAACGACTCTGAAGAATCAGAACAGTTCTATTTTCTTCCGATTCTGCTTTATGACTCCACAATCTTCTTCCGATCTGATTCCGTCGGTTTGATTTTCACTAGATCGTAACACTCTTCGCTTCTGATTACGACTTTTACTCCGACTCCGTCGTCAGTGAAAACCTGCCTTTTAAGGCTCTTAAAAACTGCTGAAAACATAAAGAAAAACTCTCAAAATCACTGCCATGTTGTTTATCTTTGATTTTTTGTTGTTGTTTTTATTTTGATGATTTGTGGCTCGCAAAAGCGGTATTTTTAAAGTAACAGTTGGACTCGTTCATTGCTGCATTTCTCTTCCTCAATCTGCAGTAGTCTGTAGTCTGAATCAAGTATATTAACAAACATTTAAGAGAAAAAGCGAAGTTAAACTAAACAACATTTAAACATGTTACAGTGCCTTAACCCTTATTTTTTATCACAAATATCAAGAGAAAAGCAAATATGGCGGGGTTCTACATCACTGAAGTTGATAATTGAGTGGTGGAATGTCTCTTCGTTTGAATGTTGCGTCATTGAGTTAGAGGTTTTTTATCTCCAATATGCTAATGAATGTGACGTCACCGGGTATTCATTTGTGATAAATTACATTTTCTAAACAATCACATTATTATTGTTTCTATAAGCAATTTTATCAAATACTGTGACTTTATCAGACAATAGTCGAATTCCCAAGGAGAAAAATATGAATTATTGGGTTGACGTCACATCCCTTAACATATTGGAAATTTGAAATATTCAATCACTTATTTAATTTTTCACTCTAAGTGCCGCGTAGAATCCATAGCACGATTTTCAATTGAGTGTCGTAAAATCACAACCAAAGTAATAACTCTGACCAATCGCAACAGACACAGACAATCCAATGAACCAATCAGAGCTCGAAGCAAATACATGTAGCCGGCGCCAAGCGCGGGAAAACACTTGCAAGCAAGTCGCGATTGGTTTTGGTTTTACTTCTGATTGGTCGAGAAAGTGGCGCGAGATTTTTTAGCTTATCGCAAAGCGTAGCAATTGAAAACCACTCTATTTGCAATATAAAATTAAGTGTTGTATGCACTTTAAGCGTTGTTGTGAAAGAGGTATAAGTTAAATAGCGTTTCCAAGTGATAGCCTTTTTCTTTTACTCTTTTCCCTACGCAACAGTGTCACGTTTAAATTTTCTTTGTTTGCCACTATTTTATTAGCACTAGCCTCTTGCATGATCAATCATTTCATGTAGCATTCTATATCGAACCTGCAAGAAACCATCTGCTCCCTGTAACACAGCCCAGGGATAAAGCTTTTGAACTTCCTGTGCAATCACTCCGCAGCTCTCACCTGTAAGTCCAAAGTTCATTTGTGCGATTTCATTCCATGCCCAGCATACCCCGGTCAGTCCAATGTCGTTGTACTGGGAGTAAGGCAGAGTTGTTATGTTGTTCTTAAGATGTTCGTCGCTAAGGAAATAAGTGATAACGACGGCTGCAAGATGTGTAGCGCCAGTCTTTAAATTCTCATAAGTGAACCAGCTATTATTCTCTTCTTGTTTTCTTTTCTCTTCTTCCTCTTTTCTTCTTTTCTCTTCTTCCTCTTTTCTCTTTTTCTCTTCTTCCTCTTGCTTTCTTTTCTCTTTAAGTGTGTTCTTTAATTCGTTCTTGGTTCTCTCTATCTCAATTTCATGAAAGCATTCCTCTTTGAATTTTTCAATTGCTTCCATCATTGTGTCTCCAATCATTCTCCAATCTAGCAATAAAACTGGCTTTATATGTTTTTCATGACTTCTTCTACAGATGTACTTTTCCATGGTCAAAAAAACATCTACAAAGTCTTTCCACGAGTTTTCATTCATTGCTGTCACGACTTCAACAACAAGTTCCACAAGAGCTTTGCCGTCGACTGGGCTTCCCTCGATAATTCTCTTCTCTGGAGAATTCTTTAATTCCTTCATTAAATTGTCAAAACTGTTCCAATGAGAACTTTTGCGCAATTTTGCAAGGTCTTGTAATATCTTCGGGTTGTCGACATTTGGAACACGACTAACTGCAATACTATCCCTTGGAAAGTACCTTTTGATGATATTCCCCTTGCTTTCATCTGGCTTAAAGACATTGTTACGAATGTAACTTTCGAATGACTCATTAGTAGGTTTTAGATTGCTTCTTACGATAATATGAAGTTTGGGAAAGTTTTGAAGGTCGGTTTTGTTTTTGAATACCAAACCACTCAAGCGCGATATTTGATAAAGAAAGTCTTTGTCGTTGTTTCCCAAGTAGTTGTCGGCAAAAATGTTCAAGCAAGACGACATCATCGCAGTAAACATACTTAACTGCGTCGTTACTGTATCATCGCCTAAATCAAAGCCTTCTACATCTAACAGTACGGCGCTTCCTTTTCCGTCTCTCGGTTGGACAATGTGTGCCCACACATTGCGAGTGACTGCATCGAATGAATCCCCGGTTTTGAAAATCTCTTCAACAATATCAGTTTTGCTTCGTTCATCCCAGATGTGGCTAATTAAGTTTAACGTTGTAGATTTCCCAACCCTTGCGTTTCCAACGGCGGCTATCACTCGAATTGGTCGCTGGAGCTGTGATATTTCCTTCAAAACATCTGCGTTTAGTTTGTAGATTTTTTTGTCATACAACTCGAGTAAAACCTTTGCCTTGGGGCCTTGAGCAAAAGCGGCTGTGAACAAGTTAGCAGCAAATATTGTCCCCAGAACGACGAAAGGTAACATGCTCATTGCTAAACTTTTTCCTCTCGTTGCACTGAGAACTTTAAATTGTGGTGAATGGGGAAAGCACCAATTAAATATTCATATATGGATTTAATGTATTTCCATATTTATTTGTTCACTTTTTTTTACCCTTCGTGGTGACTTTTTTCCTCAGACCATCTTGGCTCTAGTCGTGTTGTGTTTTTTTGGTGCCAATGTCTATAAGTGTGTTCAGATCATGCGATTATATCTTCAGTTTTAAAGGGCATCGAAAGGAATGACGTAATGCACTCCAAAGGCAAACGGAAGCCGGCTACATTTTCTCGGAAAACACGTCAACTCGTTCCCGGTCCTTCTCCTTATCAGCGTTCCGAAATGGAGGCGCTTAGAGGAGAATGAGTACTAGTGAATTGAGGTTCATGGGGTGTCATGGAAATGGACGTGATACTTTAACAAATCACTCGTTCCTTTATATATCCTCTTGGTACGAGTCTGCAATAAGGCCACTTTGTAATATCTACTTTTTAACGTATATAATGACTTCTAAAAAGATATTTAAGTTAAGCTGATGCTGAGATAGGAGTGGACTATTTTTGGTGATTTGCGCTTTAATTCAGTTATGTGTACTTGTATTTTGGGCTCAGTTAAACGATTTTTAGTTAGCTGTTTAATCTTTCTTATGTTAAAGATGCTCGTTCGCGCGCCAATGTTTGCATAAGGCCCAGTTCAAACGTCGAACTTCACATGTGCCGAACCTAATGCAAATGAGCAAGAACAATAGATTTTGCTCATTTGCATTAGGTCCGGCACATGTGAAGTTCGACGTTTGAACTGGGCCTAACTCACATACGACGACGCCGCAGGAAAACGGCGCGTTATTCAGTGAAAATTGGATCCCTTTGTCGCTACTGAATCTAGTAGAATTGTATAAGCAAAAGATTTGTAACACTCAATCAGTCTTAGCACATGCAATCAGGCCTTTACAACGCCGATCTTTCTTTTGCCCTATAAACGGGATTTGTGCATATGTGCTTCTTTCAGCAATAGTCAGCAAAACTCACTGAAATTTTCTGTGCAATGTTTTCGCTCGATGCTGCGCTCCAATCGCTGTGTTGCTCCCGGTTGATAAAGAAAAGGGGTGAGTGAGTTAAAGAAACATTTCCACAAACACTTAGGCAGAAATCAATACGATTTTGATGTATATACGGACGGCTTTTTGCGGCTTAATTAAAGGTTTCCTTTGATATTTCAGATGCATGTGCGATAGAAACATCTTCTCCTATGAATCACTGCTACTCTTAGAAAACAAGCTTATTATTCTGTTGGTCATGACTTTCGCAATATTTGGTGGCTCCTAAAGGAGCCGTTTTTGTAGATGAAAGCTCAGATTTAAGCTTTCGCCTTCTTCTCGGTCTTCTTGGGCAGAAGAACAGCCTGGATGTTGGGAAGAACACCTCCCTGGGCGATGGTGACACCGGCGAGCAATTTGTTCAACTCCTCATCATTTCGGACAGCCAGCTGAAGATGACGGGGGATGATTCTGGTTTTCTTGTTGTCACGAGCAGCGTTGCCGGCCAACTCGAGGATCTCAGCGCTCAAATATTCGAGCACAGCGGCCATGTACACTGGAGCACCAGCGCCAACACGTTCACCATAGTTGCCTTTGCGAAGAAGACGATGAATACGACCAACAGGGAACTGAAGCCCTGCTCGGGATGATCGGCTCTTGGACTTCACGCTCTTTGCCTTTCCTTTACCGCGACCAGACATGTTTAATATTTTGAGTCAATCGTCTTCGAAAGAAGCGTAAGATTAAGTGAAATTTGGCGGACTGCAGTATTTATAGTTCATTTTTATGCATGGAGGATCGAAAAGCACCAATCAACTCTTTGTTGACAAGTAATTAAAATTTGAAAAGAAATTACCTTTGTTTTTAAGCAGTGTAAGGGAAAATAATATGCAGAGAAATTGGCCTCATGGGTTGTTATTCGAAATGAGTTATATGCATGTTAGAGTGACCAATCAACTGGCGAGGATTTCGATCCGTATGGTAATCGATCCTTTCCTTATTCTAGTATAAATACAACATGGATCGAGTTGACAGCTATTTCAAATCCATTCTCATCTACAGACATGGCACCCAAAGTAGCAGGAAAGAAAGGCGAGAAGAGAGCCGGGAAGGCAAAGGCCGCAGCTGATGGAAAGAAGAAGAGACGAGGAAAGAGAAAGGAAAGCTATGCTATCTACATCTACAAGGTGTTGAAGCAGGTTCACCCTGACACTGGTATCTCCAGCAAAGCCATGGGCATCATGAACTCGTTCGTCAACGACATCTTCGAGCGTATCGCCACCGAAGCTTCCCGTCTTGCCCATTACAACAAGAAATCAACCATCAGCTCCCGCGAGATCCAGACCGCCATCAGGCTGCTTCTGCCCGGTGAACTGGCCAAACACGCCGTCAGTGAAGGAACCAAGGCTGTGACCAAGTACACCAGCAGCAAGTAAACTCACTTGAGGGTTTACTGCCAAAATAAACGGCTCCTTTAGGAGCCACCAAATGTTATAAAAGCAATGACCGACGAAATACTGTGTTAAGATAATCTAGCTGCTAAGATTAAGGCCATCATATATATTAGACTGAGCTAGATTTAATGCGCAACGCGCGCATTCCTGTCCTGCCAAAATAAACGGCTCCTTTAGGAGCCACCAAATGTTATAAAAGCAATGACCGACGAAATACTGTGTAAAGATAATCTAGCTAAGATTAAGGCCATTATATATTAGACTGAGCTAGGTTTAATGCGCAACGCGCGCATCCTTGTCCTGTAAATCCACTGCCAAGTATAAAGAGTTTGCTTAGCCACCATATATAATTTAATAGGGCTGCATGCATGTATCATCTCTTTCTCGAGATCGTTCTCATACATCAAATGTCAAGCCATCAAATACATACACCTTCAAAATTGGTCCAAATCTCTTACCAACGAAGATTCGTTTTCGGTTCTGCAAGTCTATCAATTTCAAACACTTTTCGCATAAAAGAACTAACATTTCTTTGCAAAGCGATGATAAAAAATAATCAGAATTTAAAACAAACAGCGCAGCATTTTCCCTGGTCACGAAGTAACAAAACACGCGCGCGTGAAATGGTCGCGCGGAATTTCACCCTCGCGAAATTGTGGGTTCCGCGACCGCACGTGTTTAGAACCCAGCCGCCTCGCTGTTTCGCATATTGCTTGGGCGTCGAAAAATGGATGCCGTTTCTTCTTCAACAGAATGATGAATTTGAGGCATCTGTTGATCACGAGTGCCACAAACGGCCCTGGCGAGATTAGTCATAACCTGAGGGTTGGAAAGGATAGCTTCCACGATATCTAAAGCATTCCCACTATTAGACGCCATCTTTGTTTGACCTCATGTCTTGACCTGCTGACCGCTGTACACTCGAAGAATTTCAGGAACGTATTGTGAAGGTTAACATGTAAGGGATGGTTTTCATTGGCAGCCAGTGTACCTGCAACATACACTGCATACTGCATTACTATCCTGCTATCAGTAAATATCATCCAAGATTATAGGAACCAGACTATTATAAAACTAGATAGTCACTTACATGTATATTACAAGTTGGTCAGAAACATCATAATGTGATTGAAAAAATTTGAGAGAAGGTCGATCAAAGATATTAATGTATTTGACATAAATATAAATATTTGACATAATGTATTTGACATAAATATAATAGAGTGGTATTTAAAGTGTCATCTCACAAATTATTTTATCAAGCCTCAAAATTCCATCTTTTGATATGGATTGCTGCTGTATAATCAACCACAAAATTTCAACTTGTTGGCATGAATAGAAAAGATATAGACCTTCAAAGTTTGGTACCGTCCTATACAAACCTCTCTAATTTTGCACCGGTTCTAAACTGAAGGAACAGACGCAACATTTACTATATAGAAGGGTTTGTATGGAGAAATTAAAACCAAAGTGCCCACATCTCAGCCACAAATGTTTGGCAAGTGGACAATTTTTGACATGCTTCCTCTGATCAAATTTAATAATTTCGCAAATTGTCTGAAAGAAAATTCGTGCAGAGGGTTTCACCTGCAAAAAAAATCCTGCACAAGCAATGGGCGAAAAAAAAAATTCGTGCAAGCTGAAAATCCCCCATCCCCCCCATCACGTTTCTAATGGTCCGTCCCTAATATTCTAATGCTGAGATTAGTTCGCAAAGTACACTGAAAACGTGTTCACTGCACATCACTGAGAAAATGTGCAACAAATCGTGAGATTTGGTGCGAAAAGCACAGTGACAAGTTTGCAAGATTTTCATTGAGAATATGGAGAAAATTCAGACTCCTTGTGCAAAGTTGTAGTAGTAACAGAGCATATTTCGAGCTGATGCCCAAAGATTTCAGATCGAGTACAATTTTCAGACTATGTGTACGTGATTCATCATGGAAACGTACTTTTCATTACAAATATTGGCATTTCAATACGCTTTGTATTCATTTCACATAAAATGTGTTCATTTCAACAACTTTGTGAGAAAAAGTATAAATTTTGAAACACATGGCGCCCCATAGGTCTTAGTCATTTTAAAAATTCATAATAAAGTTGATTAAAAACTAGCGTTTTCTTAAGAG
This sequence comes from Cladopsammia gracilis, assembly GCA_022457155.1. Taxonomy (NCBI): domain Eukaryota; kingdom Metazoa; phylum Cnidaria; class Anthozoa; order Scleractinia; family Dendrophylliidae; genus Cladopsammia; species Cladopsammia gracilis. The sequence continues at coordinate 188,834 of JAJGOT010000145.1, forward strand.
AAATTGCGCTCCAAACGTTTGTTACATCGCAACATTTAATGCCTTTTATTTTCAGCGGGATAAAAAGTGTCGTTTTTGGTACGAAAGAAGATCAGCTGGGATTTCAGAAAAGTGAAGGCAGCTACTGAGTAAATTCGGGTGATGAGATTTTTTTCCCTTAAATGTTCAGCTGCTAAAATACTCAGCTAAAAGAACCAAAAAGTTCAAACTGTGTTAACAACGCTTCCTTCAAAGGCACTAAAATGCTATGGAAAAACAGTACGTCATTTCAAGCGTTTTCTTTAACATTCATCGTTGATTACCACTAAAATTAAACGCTATAAGTTCAGCATACTACGTAATTTCCGATTCTGTGACGTCAAAGTAGACTAGATATGCTGAGAGATGCAAATATTATCAAAAATACTTGAGCTGCACGTACACACATTACACATAGCAATGTTTATACGCGTAAAAACTCGTTGAAGATCTTTAATTTATGCGTGCGAAAACGCCTGACACTGTGATTTAACAGTCTTAACAGGACGGCTTCACTGGCTTCACTACTTTGATGGTATAAAACCAAAGAAGGTAGCAAAAGATTTTGGCAGGCGTTTAAATGCATCGTAATAGTAATAGCTAGTAATGTTTACACAGTGACGTCACATACACGAAAATGCTCGTAAATCAGGGCAAAATGCAGGAAATTTATTTTATCAGTTTTCACCGCTACCGAATTACCCTAGCATCGCAGTTTAACTGAGGAAGACCATAAGCAACGTCAGCACCTTGTTCCACCATGGCAAGCGAACTGGTTAGCGTAGTATCACTTATCATGATGTTCATTGTAATGTACTGTGTAATGAACATCTACTCAGCTGTGATGGTAACTTGTGAGCGGATCGGGAGAGCCTTTCCAGTTCATGGTCGTCAAGAAACGGAAGGACAGCAGGAAGCGGGCCATATCCGAGCAGTAGAAAGGAGGCGCATTTCCGGACACAGGCAAAATGTTATTTATGAAAGGACGATGAATCCTACACAGGAACATGACGAATGCTTTTGAGTTGAGGAAGTTAGGTGTATATGAATTCAATCTATATGTTGACTTGCACCTATTAAAAGTTTTCGCTAGTTTATGTTTGAAATTTGTTTGAATTCGGCATGCCGAAAAACTCATCGAAACTTTTTCTAGCTTTGACTTTTTCCCTCTTGTGCAAATTTGTATTTTATATTCGTGATGTTTCCTTAGATTTTCGGTTGTCTCCTCGCCTCTCCAAGCCAGTAAGACAACTATTATGCTTGGTTTCATGGCTGAATAAATTGACCCCGGCATGGTTGAAAATAGCCGCATCGCAACTGCAGTAATTAAAATGTTTTATGGAGTAAATCAGTTGAATCGCTCAAACAAGTAAAAAAACTGAAATGAGTTTAGTTTTCTATTCAACCCCATTTCATGTTGACTAGTAGTTAGTGCTTTTTCATTATTTAATCTTTTTTTTCTTTAGGTCGTTGGCTGAATTCCAGATACCAAGTTTAAAGTTGATTCAAGCCAAGAGGAAGTAATTGTTCAAGCTTTATTGTTCCCATTTTGCTGCCGTTTCGCTCAAAATTCAGTAAGGAAGAGATATAACTGACTGATTTATTGAATGTTCCATGGTAAAAGGAAGTGTAAAACCACTTTGAGCAACACATGTATGTATTTGTATACGTCGTATATGACGCCCTTAGTGTTCACACAGGCTTACCATCCTCTGTTTGCGTGGTGTGCTGTGCATAATGGCCGTATCGTTTTATAAAACTAGCGTCATTTAAGGCTAAATTTAGGGCTCTTAAAACTGATAAAAATTAAATAAAAACTATCAAATCACCGTCATTTTGTTTAACTTTGTTTTTCTGGCATGCTCAAGGGCTCAATAATAAAGTTGCCCATACATGACCCCGGGGGATGATGATACGATTTTCTCTATCAAACAGGCTACTTCTCGAATTGTCATGGGACCTTTTCCTAAAAGGGTTGCGCAAGCTTCTTTAACTTTTAGGGCTTTGTCAGTGGGTGAGAGTGATAGTAAATAATAAATAATAAAGCCTAGGAGAACTAAACCTTGCGATGGGACAAATACAGATTCATTTTTCTGGATGGATTGTAACAGCTAAGGAATCGAATTGAATAATCTATATCTACATATTGTGCTAAAGCCACTTCGTATTTAGTCCTTATGGCAACCAAGGACGGTGATCTTAATGTTCATCACTTGACATTGTGCATCGGAAAGCCAGCCTGGCGAAATTTCTCAACCTGAGATGTTCAACCTACTAACGCAGGGCCTTCTATACCACAAGGCAGCCAACCTGGCGAGAACCTAGCGAAAACGCTGTTGGCCTCATTATCTTGTGTCAGCATTTTATCTGAGTTAGCCCTTCTAAAAAATTGTAACCGTTTGAAATCTTCACTTAACTTTCTTAACCCCGATGAAGGTTAGTTTTGTCTAGCTGAAATATTAGGGAATATTAAAAAGAAACCGAACAAATGATCAGCCTTGCATGTTAATTTTTTTATTATTTAGTTCATTGCTGATCCTGATCTACACAAAAATCCAGCTACATTTTGTTACTGTTTGTTCAAGAGTGGTCCTTGCATTGTGTTACAGAAGTCATTTGTTTTTCTATGTTTATTTTGGTGATTTGTGGCTCGCGAAAGCAGTATTTTTAAAATAACGGTTGGGACAAACCGCACAGCAATTAAACTAAACTGGATTTCCGTCTCATTTTTGATAAGTAACTCTACTTGGGGGAATTTTATAAACGGTAACTTGGTTTTAAAGTTATGCAATTATGATCATGGCCGTAGAACGGCTATATCAATATTTTAAAACATCATTCACAGAGACCCTTCAAATACAATTACGGTATGCAAATTTGTTAAAATTTACAGAGAACATGTGAAAATGTTCAAGAGCGCATTACAAACGTTCTGCCGCGTTGTATGTCATAAATTTTCGTTCAAATGAATCACAGAGCTGATTGCTAGAAAAAAAGAGATTTTTAAATCATTTTTTGTTGTTGTTTTTCTGAACAGTTTTATCAGATTTGTCAGATTTTAAAAACCTTAAAAATCTGACAAATTCAAACGGCGTCACAAAGCTTCAAAATCAATAAAAAATCTGATTCATGAACTGTAACATTTGTTGTGTTTACCCCCAACCAATATGGTGTCAGAAACCGTGAAAAACAGTCACGGATCTGGACTCCGTCGTAAGGGGAGGGAGGGGAGGCTGGAGTGAATAAGCCGGGGGGGGGTGGGAGTGAGGGGAACCGTGACCTGGCTCGAGCACCCCCCCCCCCAAAAAAAAAGCGCCTGTTATGCACCGTTATGCACGGCTTGGCCTTATTTCTTTGTGTAACATAAGGAGGAGGGGGAGGGGAGACGGGCCCCCCCAGGCACCCCCCCTAGATCCGCTACTGAAAAGGTTTATTCCATTGGGGGTTTATTTCCCGTTTTTAAAACTACACTCCGTGGTTTTTATGAACAGTTTTATGACGACACTTGATTTGTTACAGGAGCTTAATAAGCTCCTGTTTGTTACCATCAGTTAATTTCACGACTTTAGTTTAAACCCTCGACTTCTCAATCAGTTTACTGCAGTGGCGGAACTAGGGGGAGGGACCAACCGGGGGGGGGCGCCGCACCTCCCCTCCCCCATCTTGCAAAAAACGTAAGGCCCGAAAGACATCTCTAACATTTTCACTCCCCCCTCTTAATCTCCCCCGATCCCCCCCCCCCCCCCCCCCCCCGCTCATGATGGAAGTCAGTCGCCGCCATTGCGCTGTTCCCTCTGAGAGTCCTGTGTTAATGTTTAGAAGCACATGTACAGGCGGTAAGATGAATGGTGAACTGATCCGAAACGAAGTAAAGGAAACTGCTGAATACGTTTTGGCGCCAAACCGAGTGTGTCTCCTAATGAGCATTGTTTTCATGTAAAACTATAACTGCTTTATCAATAACCCTTTTAACGGCTCGAGTTAAATCTCTCCAAAGCCACGCTTCAAGGGATTCAGGCACATGGCAAATTATAAATCGAATTTTTTATTTGAGTTAGGAACGAGAATATTTCGTTTACTCCTCTTTCGACGAATAGAATATGGAGAAAATAAATGAAGATGAATGAACTGGCACGAGGCTAACCATTTTCGACTCGTGTATTTCATGTGTCAATGTCTTCTTTGTTCTCCTTTGGAAAGTAAAATAATATTATTATGCCACGTGTTGACATTTGTGCTTTTAAAAAGGAACTAATAGATATGCAAATATTATCGAAATTAACACGGTCCATTGCGGAAGTCATGTTAATACAGTGACGTCACATACGCGAAAATTCTCGTTTGAAAGCTTTCATCAGGGCAAAAACTCAGTTTTTGCTTTAAAGAACTATAGCTTTAGTTGATTTAGAAATAGAAGAGGTTCTAGTGGAATTTTTCTTGACGAAAAGCGCCGAGAAAAACCGAAAAAGCAGCCAACAGATTTTGGCGGGGATTCACAATTTATTCGCTTGTCCGTGACGTATAAATACATTACTAAAGGCGGGAAATTCATTTCACCGGTTTAAACCGCCGTGTTACTCGAGCTGTGCTGTTTAAAAATGGCCGACTTCCTGACGATTTCCCTTCAAAAAAGCGGTATTTACTTCCCACAGCACGGTCCTAACCCGTTTTCGATGAACAAGCAGATGCTTCGTCCTGTCCCGAAGCTGGAAAATGTTTCCGAGCAGCTCAACTCGCAACAGAACCAAAGAACTTCGGTCATCGTTTGGTCGCCTCCAACAACACCGACAAACCAGTTCATGCCTCCCTCTCCTCCACAAACCCCGACTACGCCAACAGGGACGCTTATGCAAGATTTCTCTCCGAAATCACCGAATGGGGTGCCACCGAGGGGAAGGCCGAGGGCTGATGTGTTGAACGTTTTGATAGAAGAAGGGCAGAATTCATATTCTTCAATTCGCTGTGATGTTTGCAACCGGGTTTTCCCGCGCGAAAAGTCTCTTCAAGCTCACAAAAGAACACACAGCGGAGAGAGGCCTTATGTTTGCGACTTCCCAAACTGTGGAAAAGCCTTCGTCCAGAGCGGCCAATTGAAGACTCACCAACGATTGCACACAGGAGAAAAGCCGTTTGCTTGCACCGCCGAAGGTTGTACCACACGCTTTACCCACGCCAATCGCCATTGCAGTTTCCATCCATACGCCAGCCTCAAGCGAGTTTTCACTGAGATACCACTAAAAGAAATACTGGAAAATGAAAATTCCGAGCCTAACGAGTACAAGGCGGCCGTGTTGCAATGGCTAGCGACATACGAGATGGAGAAAGAGGAACGAAACCCGACAAAGCTGGAAGAGAAAGTACTGAAGCGAAAGCTTGAGAGGGAAATCGCTCGGCAACAAGTCATGGAGCGGAAGAAATCGAGAAATGAAGCGAGAAAGCGAATGGCTGACGCAAGAGAGCGCTGGTATGGAGCAATGGCTCTTGTTGAACTTGCTGATACACAGTTAAACTGTAATTGAATCTTTGTATTAAGCTTATGGTTTCAAGCTAAGATGAATTGCTTTTCAAGTAAACACCTAGTTTTGGCGGGCAAAATTTAAATACCTGCAGTATTTTTGTATCGGTTTTCACGATGTTTGTGTTTTGTTCAGTTTTTACCCATGGTTTTCTGTTAAGTGTAGATTTAAACAATCTTGATTTAATTTCAATTTGTATTTAAGGTTTTTGAGAGAAAAAGTTTGGTTTATTTTATAACTGTCACTTAGTAGAATCACTGGCAATTATTATGCAAATTTTAAAATGTATTAATTTTTTTCTTTCATGGTAGCTAAAAGTTTATCATTAGATCGTAAATATATCCATCTTTCCCCCCAAAAAAGAGAAGTTGTAAAAAAAAAGAGTTGTGTAGAGTATAAATATCCAAGACTATATTGTACAAAATAAAGCATTGTAGAAAAATATTTATATTCAATAGCCATTACTAAACTTAATCAACATTTTGTGGTGAAAACTGTGTTTGAAGAACCTTTGTTGGGTGATTTCTTAAGTTTAAGATTTTTTTAAAATGAATTGTTACTTTCCTTTTTATAGATTTTTAGATATAATGGCATACCTTTTGGTAAACGTTTGCAAAGAAAGAAGTTTAAAATAATCTGAATTTACAGAACATAAATAAATTAAGATATGTATTATTTTTGTCTCATTTTTCTGTCTGAAAAACTAAACCAGTAATTTTACCTACTGTGGAGGTGTAGTGATTAGCATGTTGGACTGCAGATCCGAAGGTTGGTGCTTCCAGGCCTTGTCTTGGCCATTGTGTTGTTTGCTTCGCCAAGAAACTTTACTCCACATTGCCTCTCTCCACCCAGGTGTATAAATGCGTACTGGCAACAAAATGCTGGGGGTAACCCTGCGATGGACTAGCATCTCATCCAGCGGGGTGTAGCAATGCTCCTAGTTGCTTCTTGCTACAGGAACCGGGTTAATGAGTGGGATACATGTGGCTTGTCTGCACAAAGCAAACGCCCCTAGCAACCCAGGCCCGGTTGTTCGAAAGCCAGTTAATGACAACCCAGGATTAAAACTTAACAGAGGTTTTAATTTCTCTTGTAAGAATTGTTTTCAAAAGCTAATATAAGTTACATGCAAAGACAAGTCAGAGACAGAACTAAAGGGCAAAAATACTTTGGAAAAATCTCCATTGATTAATTTGACTGGAATCAAATTTGACGCTTACCCTGGGTTAGCTTAACTGCGCTTTGAACAACCTGGCCCAGGTGTGATGAGATGCAGCTATATTTGCACTGCCTGGTTAGCTCAATATAGCAGCACAGCATGTCCACTCCAATAGCACACAAATTAAAATAAATCAGTGTTTAATAATTTTTAAATGCAAAAAAAAAAAATCAAGTCTCCAAACAACTTAATGCATTGTAGCGCTTTACAATGAATTGTATCTAATAAATTGTAACAAAATTACTAATAAAAAAGCAACAATAAAACCATCTATAGATGAAAGTTCAACCCATTTACTCCCAAGAGATGTCCGGGCTCTAATAGAAATAAAAACAGGACATTTTTATCCAGATTCAAGTCAGAACACTGTTACGTTGATGGTAGGCAGTAGTACTTCAACTCGCATTTTTGAAGTGTACATGGCATGTGGCATGCCAAAGTCATATACAACTTTGGTTGTCAAACATTCAGTTTGTGAGTAAGATGCATCAATCCTTTTTCATATCTACGTGTGCATAAAGGCCAACATGTCAAATTCTGACATTTTTCACTCACCAATCATGTTTTTTTTTTAGCCAAAAAAGAATTCTGTTGCTAAAATAAGTGGCTGGTTAAAATTAGCTGAAGTAAGAGAGATTCAATCACACCAAAACATTCCACATCTTGGAAAAAATAATGATTTGACCTGAAGTGTAATACAGACATGCTCTTTGGCTTCATTGGCTCTCTTTTACTTTAACTTTCATGAACCTGTCATTCCATTACCAAGAGAGTGCTTTCTTTGCTGAAAAATAAAACAACACAATTTGTGGGTGGAAGATGTCAAAATTTGATATAGGCCATGCAATAATATATACTATAGTTGTAAACATTTTGCATGCAAGAAAGTTGTAACATTTAAAAAGTAAGTCTTTACATGACCCAGGGTTTAAACTCTGGGAGTGAAAGGGTGAACTTTTACGAAATTTATGAACACAATTTAATTGAAAAGCCCAGACTGCACAAAACCCAAATATCGTAGCTACCTGAACACAATCTGTTTTTTGTTTGAAAATGAGCAACAAAATAATATATCCTAATGCTATTAACATACCAAATTCAAATGACATTCTAATTCTCTTACAGTGTTAATTAAAGTCATGCAAAGCTACTGTGAGACCACAGGTACCCCAAGTTCACAGTGTGAACTGCATTGCAACCATATCTGATCCAAAGGAGCTTCTCTGCATTCAAAATGGTGCATCATAGAGCCAGCATATTTTTAAATAAATAATTATAAGGAGCCTTGGAGTTACGTAACCACAATACATATGGTATAAGGTTTGGTGTCAGTGGGACAAATGAAGGGCTTGTTGCAAAAGGTCCACAAGTGAATGACTTTTGACCAAGAAATTGAAGAAATGCTTGAAAACATTCTTACCGAGTTTAATGGAGCTATGTCACCATTTTTAGTATTACTTTAAAAAGCCAAAATACATATTTATATCAATGAAAACCCAAACATGATGGTGCAGTTTTGTTTCAAATTGTTCTACAAGTGCTCTAAGAGTAAACATAAGCATCTTTGGCTGCAGATGGCCAGGATGGAAATGGATTGCATCTTGAAAAAAACTGGGTTATTTTTTTCAAGTTTATTGCTTGTATTGGAAAACTCTGATTATGGTTTATTTCAGTACTCTTCAGTTGATACCTTCCTCTTTGTGTTCTGTAAGCATTTCATGTACGATGATACATAGTTTTAATTTGGGGCAGTTTTGACCCCAAAACCTCAAAATCAGCATGACAGCTCCTTTAAGAAGAGTAGATCTATGAGAAACGAGTTCAAAATTCAACACAAGATGGAGTTCTTACTGGTCTTGTGCAAGATGCAAGACCTCTAATGTGACAGGTGACATCTGTAATAAAGACATGTAATAATAGACACTTGATTCCAAAGAGCCATGCTACTGTAACACAGGCTACCTCTATGATACTGACACCCTTTTTAATATGAATACTTTCCTCTGTCCCTTCTGACTCTGTTTTGAAGAAGTTTAATTGCATTATTTGAAGCTTTCACTAAAAGCTTAGGGTACCTATGGTGAGGAACATTCAGGTGAAAGCTGTGGCATAAAATAGATTTTCCTTCAGATACTATTAATATTACAATACATTGTACTTGTTTCAAGGCCTGAAAATTCCATAAAAACTTTATTAAGCTCCACGGGGTGGGTTTATGTTATTAAAGAATCAGGAGGGAAGCATAAAGATCTCATTCTGACATATTATGTCAGCTATTCACTTCATGCCACTTCACCAAGTTTCCTAAAAATGGATGTTACCGGTCACTCTGTCATATGTTGTCCCATTCTAATTACCCAACATTTTAATTCCAAGTGAGAGAAAAAAACAGGGTGGGATTAATGACAAAAACTGATGTCTAAAGGGTGGGGTCGGGGGAGGGGCTTATTATAAAGTTTTTATGGTTTAACCATACTCCTGGCATACTGCATTACTATTATTTTGGCGTGTGGAAGAATTGCAAAAATCACAAAATTATGTAACCAACAAAATGTTATGCTGTACAGTATTCTGTAATAATTATTATATATATATATTTGGAACCAAAGCATTTTGGACAATGAATAAAAACCAACACGCCAGAAAATTAGCACCTCTGTTGAAATCAATGATCCAAGAGGTGGAAGTCATCCACGGCATAATGGTAGCCAGCAGAAAAGTATCCAACTTGCATGGACTTTGGACTTTGTGTGACCAGCGCTTAAAGGGGCAATGTCACATATTTTTTATTAACACTTTGACAAGCCAAAAAAAAGACATTAATTTTCTAACAGAAATCTAAATTTTTTCAAGTTATTCTTGTATGTCGTTGTTAAAAATATGGTTGTTGTTCATCGTGGTGTGTATGATAGGTGAACGCTTGTTCGTTTGTCTCGCAATGGAGTCACTTTGAGATGTTAATCACTACGTTTCGAGAGGTTGATTGGTTACGTGTTGCTATGTACAGATGTAGCACATTGGTTTGTTTCTATTGGTGCATTTCAATCCTCATTATTATTCCTTATAGATGTTCCTCCCTTACAGGTCTGATTTGTTATCGATCAGCTGTTGAGGAATCACTCGAATATTTAAAAGTTTGGGCCAAATCAGCAAAATCACCGTGACAGAAAAATCACTGTAACATTGCCCCTTTAAGGGACAAAGCCTTCGCACCCTTCTGTCCACCCCCTATAAAGAACACTGATTTCCTTGTAAAAAAAAAATGCCAAAAAATAGCAGATCACGAGGGAAAGCTGGATGTGTTGTGAATGCATTGAGCACAATTTTAAAAACACTAATTCTAGTATTTAAACACAGTAACAGTATGATCCTATGTGATAATTCCCTCTGCATCTTCAACAAACATTATTAGTTCCTTGTACTCCAAAATTAAGTACAAAAGATATTTTAAAATGTATACAATAAATGTGGAGGACAGGATAAGAACCTACAATTCTGAAATTCCAATCACCTGTTCATTTCAAATTTTATATCATTTCTTTTTTCGTTTCCTGTCATTAACATTTTACATTTGAGTTTTACTATTTTTTTCATCCTCTACTTGACATTAAATTTGTTGTTTATTTAAATCATTAAAATATTTGCTTTGCTTTTTTTTTCTTTCCATACTAGCTTGCATTAGCTCTCTGCAATGTATTTACCTGAAAAAATAATACAATTTTAATTAGTTGTGAGTTACAAATATGCCATGATAAATGTTTGGTGATTCTTTACCTTTTGCTCAGAACAACAGCATTTTTTGCACACCACAAATGACAGCAACAGCCAGAAATATTACTATAGTCAAACCTCTCCTTACGGACACCTCTATAATACGGACACCTCTATAATACGGACACCTCTCTATTACAGACAGTTCTCTTGGTCCCTAAGATACAAAAATGCATACAATCCCTACCTCTATAGTACGGACACCTCTATTATGCAGACACTTGAGCACATACCCATGTAGCCTGTATATGAGAGTACCCCCTCTATCTTCATTCCACTGATCAGTTTCCCAGTAAATGATATCCTATTCTAGACCAAAACTCTCTGATTTCTATACCCAATCCCAGACTAAACTGCTTGAAACCCATACCCTTCACAGCAGCACATACCCATATAGCCTGTATATGAGAGTCCCCCACTATCTTCATACCATTGATCAGTTTCCCAGTAAATGATATCCTATTCTAGACCAAAACTCTCTGATTTCTATACCCTATCCCAGACTAAACTGCTTGAAAACCATACCCTTCACAGTGGCACATATACTTTAAATTATTGGCTAAAATGACAACTAAACAGATTTTGTATTGAGCCTAGATCATAAAACATCACAAACAAAACACATTAGCCCTTACCAGTAGTGAACCTCTTTTTAACAAGAGAAAGTTTGTATTCTTGACTTTTAAGCTCAAAATTTAGTTTAGAAATAGTGGCTCCATTGCAGGTGAATTGTACAGCGATCCGTGAGGGGGTACTTGGTCCTTGTGTTAAATCAAATCTTGCTCTCAAAGATCCTAAAATGTCAATATGAAGAAAATCAGTATTTTCAGTATATTCTGGATGCCGGGGTGATCATCATACCTTTTAGGGGTTAAAATTCTTGGTTTGGTACCACAAAGGGTGTTTGAATTGAAAATGAACACTGACAGAGATATTCTGATAAATGTACCTTTTAGAGTATTTAGCAAGTACAGTCAACTCTCTCTAAGACGGACACCGTCGGGACCAGCCGCAACTGTCCGTCTTAGAGAGGCGTCCGGCTTATAGAGAGTCAACGTAACGTGACACCAATAATTCTGAGATAATAAAGCTAAATTGACCTATGTACAATGAATACACATCTGTTTTAAGTCTGTTTAAAGTCGTTCGCTTAAGCAAAACCTACAAACTGGAACAACAATATTAGAAAAGTGGACTCATTTGTTCATATCCAGCACCCACAATTCCGTTTTGAAGTATTTTTCACCAAAAAAGCACTTCTTGAGTGTCCGTTGATGGTTTCAAATTGTCCGTTGTCTGTCTTATAGAGGTGTCCGTCTTATAGAGGTGACCATCTTATAGAGGTGTCCGTCTTATAGAGGTGTCCGTCTTATAGAGGTGTCCGTCTTATAGAGGTGTCCGTCTTATAGAGGTGTCCATTAAGAGGGAGTTGACTGTATATGAGCAATATGTTGACAAGAACAACTTTTCAGAAAGAATTGGTACATGTACCTCTTCTAAAGGGGTAAAAATTAATGCCAGCCACACCAACAAAATGGGTTTCTGGTACGTTTTTGGAGTTCCTTTCAAAATTTTCAACAATCATTCCTGTCAATTTTATAATAGAGTGCTTCCCCTCCAAATTGTTGTACTTAAGTGTAACAGGGAAGAACAAAGGAAAAGTTGTGTGCTGTTGAATTATACACATTAAAAAGACCTGTAAACAAATTTTGACCATAGCATGAGCATTGCATCATATTGTTTTACCCTGTGTTTCAGATGTACTGGAGACCTCCTGGAGTTTCCACAAAGCTCTCTGGTGTTCAGCAGACCTATTTTGTGGAGTGGTGAAACAGGAAATCACACATTTTTAAAAACAACCTAGCATATGACACATTATCATATGACCTATATGGCCCTGCAAGCCTTTGCTTTGCAAAACCACCGGTGAAAGTCCTGTTTTAGGGCCGTACGCATTTGTGCGAACAGATCCAGAAAAAGCCGTACAGCCCTACTGCAAAAGCATATGGCCTCACACATTAAAATTTCAAGCAATTTTGTCTCCAAATTGGTAATATGATAAAATACTTATTGACTAAGTTAGGTCGGACCGGATGGGAAAATATTTAGCTCTCGGTCATGGCATCTACGAAAGAATTTTAATGAACTTCTTTTGTTATGTGCACCAACATGGCCACCGTGGCTTTTGTCATTTGAGTCCCACAGGACTGAAGGTCATGTGAGTGAAAACCATCTATAGGGTTATCTGAACTTACCAAGTAGCAGATGGTTTAGATTGCATAATAGTGACTGCGCCACTCATAGGAACCAGAACAGATAAGTTGCTGATAGAACAAGGAGCTGACATACAAGCAGGATTATACCGATAATCAACTCTAAGGTCCGTGGAGTCCTCATCGCATTTCCAGTAACTACATAACTGCAGCGGAGTGGTAGAGAAACCATTTGTCTTTACCTAGAAAAAGGGGGAAAGATGAAACCTGTCACGAGTAGAGAAACCATTAGAGCTAACTGCAACAGAATTGGCTCACTTGGTAGAGCACCAGTCGGCTGAGCAGGAGGTTGCAGATTCAATCTCTGGCTGGACCAACAAATTACTGAGGATGAAGGTGTTAATCATTCTCCATATTAACAAGAAATAATTATTTGTCATAGTAATTGGACTGAGTGGAGTACAATTCAGGGAGTAGTGCAAGGACGATTTGAAATTACGAGCACGATTACCCCTGAATTGTATGACACGAAGTTCAATTACTAATTAATCGCATCAATAACAAAATTCGAGATTAAAAAGTCTATGTTGACTCTTCTGTACTAAAAACGTCTAGGATATTTTCTATCAGTTTGAAAGTAGAAGGAAAACAGCAAAAAAGAACCCATTCGAGTGCAACTGATTGACGTGCGCACAACTTAGGTGTCCAATTACAGCTATCCAATTACAAAGTTGTAATATTGGATGGCTGTAATTGTACACCCATGTGACCGCGTGCCAATTACGACTGAGAAATAGGCGAGCAGAAGACCAATCACAATCGAGAATTTTGTTATTGATACAATTAATTCAGGAATAAAGCAAGTTAAAAGTTCTCCTTGCCTCATATTTGATGATATCAATATTGTAATATGTACTTGATCCTTGTTCTGATTGTTTTTTAAGATGTTCAGCCAACGACGCCATATTGAAATCATAACTGACGCCATCACCACCGCTCAGTTGTCCTTTGCTAAAAACAAGAAACAAACAAACATGTTAATCACTGCACCTGAGATCTATGTAGAGAGAAGTGGACTGCATTAGTACTGGGGCTGTAGTAGCAAAGTAGCTGCTTATAAAACAAACAAAGTCTTCCATGCTTGTTGTCATTAATATTTTAGTCATTTTTAAACTTTGGGTAGCCAGTCATATCTACTGCAGTTGCCGGCCAATACGGCTCTCATAAGCATAATTTAAGATAGTGCTCTCTCAACTATAGAGAAGTTTTCAATTGAGTGTTGAAAGTAATTACACACTCAATTGCTTTGATTTCACATTTATATGCTTTGTGATTGGCTAAAAAAAACTTGTGCCACTTTCTCAACCAATCAGAAGTAAAACCAAAACCAATTATGACTTGCCTGCATGCATTTTCCTGTGCTTAACGCTGGCTTCATGTATTTGCTTCAAGTTCTGATTAGCTCAATGGATTGTCTGCCTATGTTGTTATTGGCTAATTAAAAGTAATTACCGGTAAATGTATAATGGCTTTGGTTTTAAGATACTCATCGAAAACAAACTGTTCTAATAGTGATAATGATGACGAGGATGGATATTACACACCTGTTGATCAGAGCCTTGTTTGGTAAGATTTGTTCAAGGCAGGATGTTCCTCGCACAAGGAAACTAAGCATAGGAGCATTTTCTGTATCATAAATGAGTGGTAGGACACTGGCTGGAAAAGACACTGTTATATCACCGGTCACTTTCACCATACACCTGAAAAAGAAAGCCACTGACTAATAATCCTCTAACTCACATGAGCACCAAGAATCAAAATTCAAGAAAAATTCTAAATTTTGTTTTATAAAATACTGAAAAGCAAATGGTACCATGCAAAATTACTGCCAAAGAGGTTTCATAGGATTTTGGCGCCAAATTTAAAAGTTTGAACTACATTACATGTCTCCATAATTGACTCTGGGAGTGAAAGGGTTTACCTTTTTTAAATCATGAGATTGTCCTAGACAAGTTTAAATGCCAGTAAATTTCCTTTCATCTCCCTTCCCCCCCCCCCCCCCAAAAAAAAGGCAGATTGTACATAATTGTTCTACAATATCATTTGTGGAAAAGTCAAAATACACTGGCATGAGGCAAAAACAGTAATAACATTAAATTAGATATTGAAATGTTTTCCTTACTTGCTCTGATCACTGCCCCGGAAAAATGCATTGACAGACTCAATAAAGGCCACGGCAATTGGAAGACCATCATCCTTTCTTCCCAGGACAGTACCAGCTGCCCCTTTAGCAAACACCACGCTCGACATGGTGGGAAGACCTCCTTCAGTTTTTGACCTCACCAAGGCAGGTACATTCTCTTGCGAGTTACCAATAGATGAAGTTGTAGTCGCTCTATTAAGTGTCTGTCCTACAGCACTTGTTGTATTTGCCAAGTTGCTTGATTTATCAGCAGTACCATTGTTTTTGCCTGACTGTAAATTGTTTACTGAATCTGATGTTTCGGTAGTTGGTGTGAAGTCAGCTAAACAGCTAAACAGTTCAGCTGAATATGATGTTGATGATGATGATGGTTTGCTGCTCTGACCAGGAGCAAATGATGATGATCCAGAGGATCGTTGCTAGAAAAAGTACAGCCATGTTAATTGCCTTCACGTCTGATGATATGACTTGATAAGACCCATGTGCTTCTTCTTCTTAAGCACTTCAAAAAGTGGGACCCACTTCTTTCATTTCTATCTTGATGACTTTAAGTTTTCTTTTTTTTTTTATGGGTCACTTTTTCACCCAGGTATTAATCGCGTTCGAAGAACGCAATCCTACTTTCGTGTTGTCGTGTTTACAAAGAAATGTATGGGAAAAACATGAAAATGAGGCTGGATGGGCAATCTATGCCCGTCCACCATACATTTCTTTGTAAAAATGCTCAGTTTCAAAATTTCATATCTTCGTCAGTTTTCTAGCAATCTTTACAAAACTTTGTAGTTTTACTAATATTGATATGCTGAATTTGATGCCGGGCTCTTTTTCCTAATAAACCAAATATATTTTTGTGCCATGCTAGTGTGATATTGGTCTAATGGCTGAAACCATTCCCCATGGTTTAACACAACTCTTTTTTGTTTCTAAATCTGATTCTAAATCTAATTTTTAACAAGTAAACTTGTTTGTAGATTGCTCTACCTGTGGTCTTGGTCTCGGTAAAGCACTACTAACAGACATAGAACGAGGAAGCTCAGATCCTGGAGGTGGCTTGATCTGGAGTAAGGAACTGCTGCTGTCATTTGTTGTTGCTGATGCAGTAGTGAAAGTGATTCCGATGTCACTACCTGCTGTCTCTGGCACTGAAAATGGGCATTCAGAAACAGTGTTGAAGAAGGGATCAAGAATGAAGTCTGTGAAATTTACTATAATTCTCTTTCTATGGGTATCATGTAGCAAATTCGAGGATCTTTACAAGCCTCACTCTAAAACATTTTTCTTTAACTCTGTGCCAAAAAAAAAATTAAAGAAAAACCCTAAATTTCATTTTGCAAATACTGAAAAACAATATAATGTTACCATGCAAAAGTACTGCCAAAGAGGTTTCATTTGAATAGTCACACCATGGGATTTTGTTGAGAGACTCAAAGGTTAGTTGAGTCTATAACTACACTACATGTCCTTCATAATTGACTCTAGGATTGAAAGGGTTTAAGCTAACTGATTGACCTAAACATCCTTACAGAGCCTTGTTATATAAGTAAATGAAGATCAAGTACCTCCTCCGAGAGAGAAGTCCCCTACATAAGGAGGACTCATCGCCCCTTTCTTGGCTGGTAGAGGAGGCGGAATGTCCGATGCTTCTTCCTGCACTGTGCTTCCTCTTTTAGCCGGTAGCATGGGTGGGATGTCGCAGTACTCTGGATCTCTACTCTCATTGGAATCTAATGTGGGTGTAAGAGCAGTAAATAAAAACATCACTCTAAAATGAGCCGCCAAAAAAAGCCGGCTGACACCCCTATAAAGATCTTGTCACTCCCAAATCTCAAAAAAAAATTTCTTCCAAAACAACTAAGCCCCTGAATATGTCGTGGTTTGAGTTCTTTTGAATTAAAAATTCACCAATCAGTTTCCCTTTTTAAACCACAAAAACATTACACCAACATATATAAGCCCAACACATTGTTGAACAAACGTTTTCTTTTCAATAATACTCCTTGTCAAAAATAAATATAAATCGCAGGGCTTATATTAGGAATTTAACAAAATTTCAGTTAGTTCAGAACTTTTAGTTCTGTCAACCAAAGTTGCAAGACTTGGGTCAGGCAATTTATGAATTACAAAGCTAAAGAAGTCTGGGAGCACCTTTCTCCAGGGCCACTCCACCCCCAAAGGCAAGATTCACACCTTCCCTGTGACTGACAAGTCACTGGAGCAGATAATAATAATAAGATTATGATTATGATTATGATTAGGATTAGGATTAGGATTAGGATTAGGATTAGGATTAGGATTAGGATTAGGATTAGGATTAGGATTATGATTATGATTATGATTATGATTATAATTATACTTTAATAAAGCTCTAGGGATACTCAGCCATAGCCTTAGACTTGCCCAAGACACCCAAAAGGCAGTGAAGTGTTTCTCATAACTTGAGCATGGGTCCTTACCGGGTACTGTCAGCTGGAGCCAGCTGAGCCCAAGTCTCGCGAAAGCAGGGTCATCACTCCCTGAAGTAGTAAACTTGCAATTAGTTATTAGCAATTAGTAAATTATTAGTAATTAGTAATGAGGGATGAAGTCCTAAAGCGATCACTGAGCAGTATTTGGTCTTCTCTGTGGTACTGTAACATACCATGTCAGCATGAAATTTTTGCGGCTTTTTTGCAGATTCTGCAGATTGCGCTCGATCCGCAAAACAGGTTCCAGCAGAAAATTTTTTTCAGAATAATATTCTGCAAAAATTTACTCCCTTAAAGCATATTCAGACATTACTTTTTGCAATTAAAATTTTACATTCTTGTAATAGAATATCTTTTTCGTGAGAATGACAGGGGGCAGGGGTAGGCTTTTAGTTTGATCTTGTTGTTGCATCAGTCCTTTAGGACAGTACTGTATCACCTTTTATTTATTTAACTTCGCCTAACTAGACTTAAATAAATAAAAAATAAATTTATGCATTTGTATAGCGCAAATTCTATATACATATTCAAATGCCCTTCACAATCAATCAGACCCACCCCACCCATGAACAAGTGACACTGAGGGTGGTCACAGCCGGGGTTTGTTACGTCCTCAGTGGTTCTTTTACGTCCCCATGGGAGACGGGACCGGCATTTCTACGTGGTCATCCGAGCCAAGTGAAGGTCTAACCATTTGCCGATGTCATAGCAAAGGCAGCACCTTCATCCTCAGTTATTTTAAGACCCTGAGTGTTGGTCCGGCCGGGGTTTGAACCCGTGACCTCCCGCTCTGCAGACCGGTGCTCTATGAACTGAGCTAACCAGGAGGCAGAATTCAGTGAAACGTCTTCAAGTAGAGTGTATACTATAACTCAACAAGTAATAAAAGTTGAAGAAACTATTAAGTTTTCTTCCTTGTTAATGGTTAATGTTCTGCCGCTTGAGCAGGAAATAGAAAAAAATAAGTTTCCAGCAGAAATTTCAGTCATCTAGAACTGCAAAAAAATTGTTCCCGCATTAACACAAAAAATCGCCAATCTGCAAAATAAACTCCTGCAAAAATGTCATGCTACACGGTAATTCTGTAATTCTAGAAATTCTGATTAAATACTATTGTGCAGTTCCAGAAAATATCCATACTCCCCCCACGGAAGGTTGTTTGTTTAGCACCCTCCGTCCCCCCAGGAAATTCCAGTTTAACTTCATACTTTGCTTCTAAAATGTTGGCTTTTAAGACCCCCCTCCCCCTAGGAATTTCCAATGACCTTCCATGGGGTGGGTATGGATTATTTCTGGAACTACACATTAATCATTAATCTACGTACCTAAACTGGAAGAAGAAGGTAATGTTGCAGCTGAAGATCTCAGATCAATAGAACTCTGTGACTTTGTCTGCTCTGTATCAGCTTTACTTGCCAGGTCATTTTGTGCCAGTTGAAGTGAATTTCTCTGTGACCCAGATGTTGTGCCCTCACTGTTCTGAGCAGGAAAGCTGGTTTGACTAAAATCTATGTCTAGCAAGTCATCACTTGAACGGCACCTGAGAAAAACACCAATGGAAACAAAAAAGTAAAAGCAGTTGAATCTATACTTATAGACAACTCCCATAATTAAGCAGTCATCCCTTTTAGGTGGACACTCAGCCATGTTCCCTGATACATAAAAACACAATATCTTTAACCTTTAACCATAGCAAGACTAAGAAACATCAGGACCTAAAGTAAAAAGGATGATGAGAAATGGTCTGAGTGCCTTTCACTTAAGCCACTTAAGACAAATTAATTCGCAAATGCTATTGTAATGATAATTTCAACATTAAGATAGCCTTTACATCCTTTAAAATAGGCAGTTTATTTAGCGCAAAAGATCCTATCCCTAAGGAGCTCTGTGCAGGTGTGGTATATAAATTTGTTTGCGTTGGCTGTGCAGCCAACTATGTGGGTGAAACCACACGACACCTTACCACTCGGATACATGAACACCTTAGTACGGATAAAACATCACATATATACAAACACCTTGAGAGTTCAAAGGGGTATCGTAAGCTATGTAATAGTGATTGTTTTGAAATACTTGACACAGCTCTAATGGGCATCAATCTAAAGATCAAAGAAGCCCTCCACATCTGTTGGGAAAATCCATCGTTAAACCAACAAGTAAAACATTTGAATTTAAAATTATCATTGTCATTAATTGTAATTCAAATCAATCTGTTACCTAGTTATTTAAGCTTTGTAAATTACCGTATTATCACAATGATGATGGGAGTTGAACTCCCGAAAAATGTCTCTATTAAAAGTTGTAGTATTCGCTTTAAGACTTATTATGAAGAGAAATATTTTACTGATTGCAAATACTGTAAATTTACATTATAATTCTTACGGTTTTATAGTTGCAGTGCCTGTAGATTTTGATCTGTTCCTCAACCCTTCACCTGAAAGCAGAAACAAAGTCATCTGTGTTATGAAAAGAACTGCAGAAAACAAAGTACCCTTAATTAAAAAATAATACACAATTTTATTTAAACTAAACATTATTCACTTACTTGATGAAGAACTTAAATGTTTTCTCTAAAGGGAAAAAACAAAGAAAGATGGTTAGACCACACATGCAGGGCTGTCATTAAGGGCCATCACCCGTAGCATCTGTTACGGGTGAGTGCGTTTGATGGGACCTTGATGTTACGGGTGATCTTGCCTGTTATATGTTAAATTGACCGACAAAGCAACAAGCTTGTTACGGGTGTTAAGATCAGAGCAAAGCCTGTCTCAAATCTTAATGACAGCCCTGACATGTATGCATTCTAAGGTAAATTTACATGTGTCACAGGCAACCCACCCACATGGCCTGACCTTAACCCGGTTTCTGTGGCATGAGGCAACTAGGAATATTTCTATCCCCCCTCCCCTCCCCCCCCCCCCTGGATGGAATGCTAGTCTATTGCAAGGTTACCAACAACATTGTCTCACTGGTATACATTTATACACCTGGGTGGAGAGATACATGGAATAATAGAACAATGTTACTTGTCTAAGAAAACAATGTGAAGGCAGAAATCAAGCTTTAATAAACCACCGAATTTCAGATCTGTAGATGAACGCCAACCACTACGCATCGACATATGCATTTTAAAGGCCAACAATATTCATTTTTACAAGTGCACAAGGTCTACAAGTGTCTTTTACGATGATATTTCATGAAAACATTATAAAGTTCTACAATCTATCAAAACAAAAATGTCAAAACTTACCATGGTTGATGGTGAAGAGAGACTAAGGGTTCCAGTAATTTTCTTTATTTCATCCACTGAAGCAGTCTGAGGAACTTTAGCAGTTTCCACTGGATTAATAACAACTTGCAATTTCCGAGGCTCATCTTGGAAAAGAAAATTCATATAGTTATAAATGTTTATTGACTGTAACGTGATGCTGTTCAATAAACTCACTTACAAACAGGGTTTGAAGTTGACTTCTGACTTTGGAAAGTAACCGAAGTAGTTGTCTGAAGGTTGTACAATGTTTGCGATCATTTTAAGAAAATTTTCTGAAGATTGCCAAAGATGTCAAAGGAAGATCCAAAGATGTTTTGTTTGTAGACAAACACCTTTTAGCTTTTTTGGCATTTTTTTAAATAAAGGCAAGCATGGGCCGAAGCTAACATGAAGATAAAATAATGATGTTGTTAAATTATTATTGATATCTTCACATGTGTAAGATATGATTTTTCTGTGAAAGAAGAAATCCTTGCATTTCACTGGAGCTT